>CAUYQV010156079.1:0-24459 GCA_963574575.1 Galagoides demidoff | reverse complement strand
CGCCCGCCACAACGCCCGGCCATTTTTTGGTTGCAGCCATCATTGTTGTTTGGCGGGCCCGGGCTGGGGATTCGAACCCGCCACCTTAGGTGTATGTGGCTGGCGCCTTAGCCGATTGAGCCACAGGCGCCGAGCCAAGGGGAAAGTTCTTGAAACATAATTTTACTTAAAGAGAGAAACTTTGGATAACATAGAATGTCATTGCTTTTCTATTCAAACTTAGCAGACAAGATTGCTATTTATGTTTGGGGGGTTTAAATGGATGTACTAATTTATGGCCGAGAAGTTTCAATGACAATTAGGAAAAAATAAATAACTCAATGAAAGTTCTTTCTTCAAACATATAGTAAAATTTTACTGGGTTCGGAGCTTTGAAAAATGAGCTACAGTAAACATTTATGTAAAGCCACAATGCAAATGATATATTTGCAGTAGTAGTAGATATATTTTATTTATCTTCTTTAAAAGAAAAAAAAAAAAACCTGGAAATTTGTTTAGGAGAATCTGAGCTTCACGAATGCTGAGGTGCATTCTTCCATGGGCATAAATAACACAGATTCTGAGGCTCCAAACTTAAAGCCTATGACTTGCAAGAAAGATTCAGTTTAAAAATATGCATTTGTGAATTATCAGAATTTATATGTTTTTTAAGTTTTTGACGCTGGATGAAATGTGGAGTAAATATGATAAATAAATAACAGAAATCAAGAAAGTGTCCTATGAAGACCGATGCAGCGGGCAGACAGAGGCAGAGATTGTAACTATGCATCAAGCCAAGGAATGCGTGGCACGGCCCAGCATTTAGAGATCACGCTTCTGAAGTGAAAAAATTCGCCAGAATGTGACAGAGACGGTTGGCCTGAAGATACTCTAAACTTGAGAAAGCTTTCTTCCTGACTCTAGGCCCTAACTTTCATTTGCCTTGAGCATTTGATTTCAAAAATAAATTCTTTTTGGCACCCGTAGTACAGTGGTTATGACACCAGCCACATCGCACTAAGGGTGGTGGGTTTGAACCCAGCCTGGGCCAGCTAAACAATAATGACAACTGCAACAAAAAATAGCCTGGCATTGTGGCAGGTGCCTGTAGTCCCAACTACTTGGGAGGCTGAATCAAGAGAATCACTTAAGCCCAATAGTTTGAGGTTGCTGTGAGCTGTGATGCCACAGCACTCTACCAAGGGTGACACAGTGAGACTCTGTCTTAACAACAACAACAACAAAAAGTAAATTCTTTCTCAGTTCCTTTGAGATGTAAATGTTTTCTAAAGTTTTTCTCAAGGCTCCTGGACTCATTACTTTGAAAAGTCAAGGCACTCCGGAGAAAGATAGTGCCCCTATCTTCCATTCTCTGTGGGAGGATAAGAACCAAACTGAAACAGGTGCCTTGATGTAAGTTATAAACTACCTCCAGAGAAGATTTGATAAAGTTTACCTTCCTTAGGGTGCAGCCAATTAACAAACACTTGTGACCGTTAATGCCACAGCCAACTCACCTCGTAAAAACTCAACTCTTTATTTCAGTGGAGTTGAAAGTTGGTGGAGTTATGGACTCCTCTCTTGTAAAATCCCTGATCAAATTCATCTTTGCTTATTTAATTTGGTCTAATTCAATTTTTCTTTTTCCAGAAATTATAGGCAAACTCTGGCAAGTCTGTTCTGTAATAATATATGAGGACTTTTTTTTTTTTTAAGAGAGCACAGTATATTCAATTATAAAGTGTTTGGGAAATAAGATTAGTTAAAAAGTAACTATTGGAATTACCAACTTAGAAAAATTGGCGACTTTTGTGGGGTTGGTGGCAGGGCAATTTTATTGAAATGAGTTTAATACAGGTGAGAAAGGAATCAATGAAAGAGGAGATTATAGATACATGAGAGAAATGGCGCAAAAGCTGGAAAAGAAAGTTGAATCTAAAGATGGCTGGATGGCTCTTTCCTCCTTTAAGATGGGAAAAAGAGGACTGGTTGAAATAATATTGACTGGAAAGTCAGTGATGGAGGTGAGAGAAAATTAATTTGGAACAATTCAACTGAGTATATGATGTGGGATATAAAGGAGGGGAGGAAAGCTTTAATATCAATTTTCATAGTAGAGAAAAAAATAAGGTTACCATTGGAGGATGAGAATATGAAAGCAGAGTTAGTTCAACTTTTAGGAATGAGAGACAGTTATGCAAGCTGGAAAGATTGAGATTCTTGTGACCATCAGTGCCCAGGAGCCGTGAGGGCTCATTGAAATTGGTAATCCTCTATTTGTAGTATTCTGCAGTAGCATTCAGTAGAACTGTTACAGGCATGGATTAAGTGAAAAATTTGACTTAAGCAAGTATGGGGAATACGATGAGTAAAGGGGATGGCTGTGTATGCAACGATTATAATGATTTACCGTAGAATTTAAAGTCTGAGAACCAACTCATCCAGGGTTAATAGACAGTGAAACAACAGAATAAATGGATTTCAAAATTTAGTAAAAGTCAACGGATTGTTAAAATGAGGAATTTAAAAGGAGGAGATGGTGAATGGAGAGTGAGAAGTTTGCAACTTCAGACTATGAAGGGAATGAAGTATTGGGAATGAAAAAATATTGAGGACAGAAGAGAGAAATTGAAAAGTGTGAGAGATAAAGATCGTTGGAAGAGAAAAACTCAAGAACCTAAAAGAAATAGACATTAAATATTTCATCTATATGGACCTTGAGATCAATAAAAAATGATGGGAAACGAGCAATGAACTAGACTCGGTCTTTTACCAAGATAGACAATTGCATCTTCCATTTTATGAAATTAAAACAAAAGACGTATAAACCGCAAAATATATGATTTTTAAAGAACAGTGAGGTAAAGTCCCAGATTTTAAATATTAATTTCTATAGCACACTACCAACTATTTTTCTACAGTTTTTAACTAAAAAAAGTAACAAACAAAAATTTTGGAAATTAACCTCTGCATTAATAATAAAATAATTTGGAAAAAATTGGTAACCAATATTTGAGATATACTTTAAATAATTACCTTATAATAGAAACAAGTATATTATTACTTAGAATTCTTTAAGTTTATGACTATTTTCACAAAATATCACAATGAATATGGTATAAATCAAAACATACATAAAACATACATTTTATATATGTATGCCTTTGAATTAGTCAAGAAAATTTAATTTAAAAATTAATATTTTGTTTCAATTCAAGTCTAGCTGGAAGAAAATGAGTCTTTTAGTATCTAATTTGTGCAAAACGGTACATTATTCAAAGATCCATCAAGTGCTTTCCCTATTAGTATTTGAAGGAATTAAATATACATAAAATAGAATGAATATACATTATGAATTTTATTTTCAAGCAGAACTCCTAACACTTAAAAATATAATCCATAGACTTTTTTCCATAAAATGAGAAATAATTTAACTTAAAAATGATTTCAAGTAATGTAAAATAACTGAATATTGTAAGCCTCAGTGAATTGCATAAATTAAATATTTTCATAAAGTTTCATTACTTTTAAGTTTTAGCCAAATTCAGCTAAAATATGTTCTTAAAAAGTCTTCATAACACTCACTCTAATTGATAAACAGTGGTTATATTTAATACATTTGAGTTCAATTTCTATTTTTGACATTCATTGATGACACTTGTGATCATATTCTCTTTGAATGCAAACTTATTCATTAATATGATAACTTGGTAAAGATAAATTTAAATTATTAATACCTCTGAGCCCCAATATACTATGAACAATTTAGATAGTACTACATTTTTGATGTGTTTGAATGCCCTTAAAAAGGACTTCAAAGACAAATTATTATTATTTGAGATAGAGTCTCATTCCATCACCCCTGCCAGAGTGCAATGCCATCATGATAGCTCATAGAATTTTCCAACTCCTAGGCTCAAACCATTCTTCTGCCTTAGCTTCAGACTATCTGGGACTGCTGGCACACACTGTGGAGACTAGATAATTTTTTCCATGTTTAGTACAGACAGGGGTCTCATACTTACTCAGGCTGGTCTTAAACTCCTTGTCTCAGGTGTCACTCGCACTTTAGACTTCCGAGTATTAGGATTACAGGCAGCAGCCACGGCGCCTAGCCAGAACCATCATTTTTATCAATTTTTAAAGGGCTCAGTATACATGATCATATGTTTAAAGTGAATACTTACTAGTTTTTAAAAAATATTTAGATGCGACTAAATGCATAGTCTAAATACCAGTGGAATAGAATTTTTCATGTTTTTATGGACTAACATAAAGAAATCGGGGAGTGCCTCTTCTTCATTTTGGATACTCTGGATCACATTTGAACAAATCACGTTATAACCTTATATCTGATTTTGCTGCACACTGTTTTATAAAGTATTAAAAATAACAAGCTATTACGTTCTCTGAAATGTTTATACACAGAAAACACATATTAACATTTTAATTGTTTAGATGAAAGCGAATGTGAGGAACTAGGAACGTTTGTATGGACATGTAAATGGCATCTACATGCAGAAATACCGGCAGGATGAACCCACACACAACCATGTAACTCTATTTATTTTACCTGATCATAATTTCCAAAGCTTGAATTTTAGCTTTATGACGACAAATCATGAATATATACCTTATTATGTTCTAAAATTTCAAAACTATGAAAATCAATCATTAAAATAGTTTGCCAGAGCATGTTGTTGTGAATTGTAATAAAATTAGGAGTAGGACTCTTTAAGACATGTCAGGGTTTTCCAGAATATGTACTCTACAACCATTATCTAAAATGTCTTAGGTTATATAATCTCAATGTAGAAAAAAAAAGACACTTTGTAAAAACTGCAAAAAAGAATACTTTGTAAGATAATGAAATAATGTGGGGATGATTCATTCTGCTTCGTTTTTTATAGTAATCGAGGTTCAACATTGCATTAAAAACACACATTAGACATTAAATTTCCAGCTTTATTGAATTTTGACAAATTTAATTAAAAAGACTTATTAGGCCTCACACATTTTAGAAATTACAGAGAAATTAGAACCTTCTTTTTTTTTTTTTAGTTTTATGATGCAAATTGGCAAATTGCTTCCCCTGATAATTCTTTTCCTTCATGCTTCATGTATTCATAGATTTAGCTATCATGGACCATATATTAAACAAGTATTACAGTAATTTTGCAGAGAACTTTGTTTCATTTCCCTTTTTCCTTTAGTTTATTTTGAGTAAAATGATTAAATTATCTGCATCTTTCTCTTATTTCAAATTGATAATGCTATTACTCAAAATATCATAGTTCTCTCTAAATTTAAAGTGAGGAAAGCATATTGATGAGTAGGCAGTCTTTTGGGGAGTGTTAATTTTTGAAACTAGCTACGGTCTTAAATTCTGATAGCTCTCGCTAAAGTACAAAGGAGTTTATGCTATTAGGGTGAGTGTAAAATAAAGAACAATTTTCTTTTGACATTGCCATTTCAGACAAAGTCCTCATTGTGTGAAATGTATCTCCATCTAAGAGGTAGATATAGCTTACTTAAAATATAATTTCTTATTGGCATTAGGATCAAATGTATAAAACAAGAGCTGAATACTTGTCTACATTAATGGAAAGTCCTATCATTACTAAGAACGTAAGAGATTTAGGAAGACACCAACCAAATAATAATAAGAAGAACAAAAACACCATGCAACACAAAGCAACGATGCCAAAATGTTTCTATGTACATACTAATTCATCATAAATAGAAGACTTTAACCTAAAATAAGACACTATAAGATTTCTCAAAGAAAAACTTCGACAAACTTATACTTATTGGTCTAGACAAAGAATTTGTGGAGAATACCACAAATGCAATCACAGCAACAACAAAAATAAACAAATGGGACCTGATCAAATTGAAAAGTTTCTCCATAGCTAAGGACATTAATATAAGTTCTTATTGACATCAATAGAGCCAATGGACAGCATAGAGAATGGGATAAAATGTTGGTATGCTGTACATCTGATAAAGCACTGATAACCAGAATGTATAAAGAACTCAAGTAAATCAGCAAGAAAGTATCAAACAACCCTATTAGAAGTGGGGAAAAGATATGAACAGAAACTTTTTTTATGAAGATAAGTGACCCACAAACACATGAAAAACAATAATCATCATCTCTAGTCATCAGGGAAATGCAAATTAAAACCACAATGAGATATGCCCTAACCACAAGTGCTGGCATGGATGTAAGAGAGAAAGGAACACTGTTAGTAGGACTGCAAACTGGTACAACCTCTATGGGAAACGTTATGGTAATATCTCAGAAAACCAAAAAAAAAAAACCCTACTATTTGATCCAAAGATCCCATTGCTGAGCATTTACCCAAAGGAACAAAAAAAGACACATCATAAAATTTCATGAAAAAGATACTTGCACTGAGATGTTTATAGCAGCACAATTCATACTTGTAAAGATGTGGAAACAGCTCAAGTGTCCATCAATACATGAGTGGGTCAATAAAATGTGGTACGTGTGCACTTTGGAGTATTACTCAGCTATAAAAAAAGGTTATTTCATAGCTTTTGCAAAAACCTGCATGGAACTGGGGACCATTCTTCTAAATGAAGTATTCCAAGAATGGAAAACAAAGAACATATATACTCAATTCTAAATAGAAACTTGTCCATCTCCTAAGTGCATACGTAGAACTAAAAATCAGCAGAAATCAGGAAATCAAGTAGGAGGGAAGAAGGAGGAGGAGTTGGATAAATTCCCACCTAACTGTTACACTGCACACTTTCTGGGTGAAGGGCATACTTATAACTTTGACTTAAAATGTACAAAATCAAATTATATAATCAAAACATGCATACTCCTGTAATATTTGAGAAAAAAAGGTAATATTTTATTATGAAAGTATGCTTATTCCTTCTATAATAGATACAAGACTTGGTTATAAATGGTTGGATCTTCATTCCAAAGGTCCCTATAGCAAGTTAAATGTGTCTTACATCATTTCTAAATAGAATTTATAAAATAAAGAAGTAATTTGGCTGGGCATAGTGGCTCATGCCTATAATCCCAGCACTCTGGGAGGCTGAGGCAAGTGGGTTGCCTGAGCTCAT
The DNA here is from genome assembly GCA_963574575.1 of Galagoides demidoff. NCBI lineage: Eukaryota > Metazoa > Chordata > Mammalia > Primates > Galagidae > Galagoides > Galagoides demidoff. Next base: position 17,373 of record CAUYQV010156079.1, on the reverse strand, counting down.
AGGTTCGAGACCAGCCTGAGCCAGAGCAAGACACTCTTTTTAAAATTAGCTGGACATTATGATGGGCTCCTGTAGGTCCAGCTACTTGTGTAACTGAGGCACGAAAATCACTTGAGCCCAAGAGTTAGAGGTTGCTGTGAGCTATAATGCCACAGCACTCTACCAAGGGTGACTAAGTGAGACTCTGTCTCAATAATAATAATAATAATAAAATCAACATAAATAAAAAAAGAGGTAACTTCTCTTTATTTTTGGTCCCTCTCTCCACCTCCCTGCCCCCAACAACCGTGTGTGTGTGTGTGTGTGTGTATGCAAATACTACTGTTGTCCAATATAATAAAAAGTATAGATACATTTTATATAAGAAGAATTAGGTTCCTTGCATGTTTTTTCACCAATTGTGTAATTATTAACAGCATAATCATTGTTTCTCCCATTTCATCATAAATAAATCTACATTTTAAGTGAAAATATTTTGCAGCATCAAATATTTCAAATCATTTTGAAACATCACAGAAGAAGCTTCAAACTACATTCATCTTTTGTTAAAATTGACATATAAGAAAGCACTGAGTGCTCCCTGGCTTGATTGTAATAACTTCTGAATAATTATTTGTCTTCATTCCTTATTAATGAGGACATATAATACATATAATGACCTTTAAACATTTTATATTAGCTTTGTTTCATATGATCATATTTAAATCAAAAATATACTTTGATATTTAATTTTATCCACATTAAATTATGTAAAATCTTTGCTGGCACTTTAAGTGTATTTGCTTTACACACTATATGTCTGAATAATGATTTATGTTAACAATGGCCATACATTTAGTGTTTTTCCTTCCTAATTCACCCGATTCCTGACCTTATATATTCATAGCACTGATTATGTTCTTAGGGCATATTCACTTTTTTTTTTGGTTAACTCATGGTTTTCTTTACATATGATCATAAATCCTTCACTTTCTCTGGATAAGTGAATGTTGTGGGGAAAAAAATAAGCATATTTTATCAATAAAATTTTCAAAGTATTATTTGTCATCTAGTTATATCTCAATTTTTATATTTTTATCATTTTTCTAAGTTTTATTTTCATTTTCTCTTTCATTTTTTCTATAGGTATTATACCAAATAATATTACCAGAGTTGAATTCTACAGTAGCAATGAAAAAAAATTAAAATTTAGGCAACTTGCAGAAATATGGAAACTAAAAAAACCACTCTAAAACAACCAGTTGGGGAAGTTAGAAATCACGAGGGAAATTAGAAAATATTTTAAAACAGGAAAACACAACATGACATATCAAACCTACTAGGTGCAGTGTAAGATTGCTCAGAGGGACAGTAAATGCCTACATTAGAAAAGAAGATCTCAAATTAATTAACTAACCTTCTGCCTTAAGAAATGATTATAGAAAAAGAAGAGAAACTCAATCCAAAGCAAGCAGAAGGAAATACATAGATTAGAGTGGAAATAAAATAATCGGCAAAAACTAATGTTTAAAAATCTTCATGTTGTTTTAAAATGTCTTGTCTATGAAATCTGCCCATTTAGACACCAAGTTAGGGAAGGGTGAAAATTATCACATATTTATGTTGAAATGCAATAAAATTTTCTTCACTGTAAGTTCTATTAAAGTTTACCTTAAACGATAAAACCACTTAAGAAATCAAATAAGGGAATGAATAAAATTTAAACAATAGCAAAGGTGCTGGTAACTCTCCCAGTAATGTGCTGTAGTAGCTGAGAGATTCTAAAGTTCTACTGCAGAGCTAAACCTCAAAGGCCAGAAATTAGACCTTGTTCTAAAGATCTTGGACACATTTATAAAAATTCCTTTCAAGTATCACCTTAAGAGATCCCAGACCAAGCTTTAGATGTCTTGGGTTAGCATTCCACGGTAAAGGCGGACAAATTAAAAAAAAAAAAAAAAAGTTAAGGTGCAAGATAAGTCTCTACATTTCCGTTTTTCCTAGTTCTACTTTATTCGTACAATTGAAAACTAGCTGCTAGAGGCACATCCAGGCATATTAAGGGTAATTCCCAGAGAAGACAAATTTGGAATTAGACAAGCAGCCAAACCAAGATGTATTTAATGCATTTTGATGTCTGGGGATTCCGATATTTGCTCTGAGGATTATTAATAATACTAATCATAACATATGAGTGCAGTCTGTGTGAAATGATACACTGAGTAAAATCTCTTTTTAATCCTCAAAGCCACCCTGCAAGGTAGGTAAGATTACCATAATCCCCATTTTATAGATAATGAATCTAAGGCTTACATTATTTCATTAACAATGCTCTAATATGTTCCCATGTGTATAATTTTCCCTCTGTTTTCACATTTATATTGAAGAGTTTCATATCTATTGTCATGTACTTGGTATACATATGGAAATATCACTGTGTCTTGGAACGATTAAAATACTAATCCATTGTATTGAAAATAAACAAACACATGAATACATTTGAAAGGTAATATTTGTTTCTTATAAAGAAAACGGCAAATCTACCTAGAAAATGAATTTAATGATGAAGCAAGACAAAATAATCTTATACTTCATCAGAATCAATGTAGCATTGTTTGTACCTAGGTCCACCTCTGTATTTATACCTACGCCAATGGCCATACTTAAATGTGTATAATCATGTACCCACAGGGCGTGTCAGTCCACGACAAACTGAATAAACCTCAGTGATCCCAAGAGAACATAATGGAGCTGAGAAATTCCTGTTTCCTAGTGATGTTGTAGCCCTTGAGATGTTGTAGCTATGACTCACATGACTGTCGGATGCTGATGTAAACAAGCATACTGCATTGCCAGCCAAAAGTATGAAACACAGTTATTTACTACTGAACAAACCAATGCTCGATAATGATAATGAACTAACTACCAATTCTACTACTTACTACCAACTTACTGCCAATTCTTACTATGAACTTACTTATTCATTACACTACCATTTTAAAATTGTTAGTTTAAAGGGTACACCTTCCACTCAGAAAAACAATTAAGCTTAAAATAGCCTCCGCCAGATTTTTCAGGAGGGATTCTGGAAGAAGCCATTGTCATTGTATGAGATGACAGCTTCCTGTGTGACATCGCCCTGGAACAGTGGGCCAAGATGCAGAGGTGGAAGGCAGCCATACTGATGATCCCTCCCCGGTGTGGACCTAGCCTTAGGCCAGCATGCAGTCTTGTTTGTGTCTTAGCTTATAACAAAAGTTACAAAATTAAAAATAACAAAAATAGAAAAGTTCATAAAGCCATAAAGAAAGAGAATATTTTTAAAAGTAGCACAAGGTGTTTGCATTTTAAGCTAAATATTTTTATAAAAGTTTATAACTTAAAAATCAAAGATTATAAAGTAAAAAAAAAAAAAAACTTAGAGTAAACTAAGGTAGACTTATTATTGAAAAAAAAAATTTCCTGTAAATTTAGTGTGGCTTAAGTGTTTATAAAGTCTACAGTTCTGTACAACAATGTTCTAAGCCTTCAGATTGACTCACCACTCCCTTCCACACCCACCTAGAGCAGCTTCTTATCCGGAAAGCTCCAGTCTCAGTAAGTGCCCATCTAAGTATACCATTTTTTACCTTTGAGACTGTATTTTTGCTGTACTTTTTTGATTTTTATGTATGTTTAGATACCCAAATAATTAAAGATTGTTTTAAAATTGCCTGTGGTATTCAGTACAGGAATATTCTATACAAGTTTATTATAACCCAGGGGCAATGCCATTATAGCCCCAGTGTTTAGTAGCTTGAACCATCTAGGTTTAACATTCTACGATGTTCAAACATCAATAAAATCACCTACTACAGACTAATGCATTTCTCAGAATATATCATTGTTAGGGGATGCACAACTATTTAAATTTTTCTCTTACCTTGTTATTCATGTGTACATGTACATCAACATCTTTAATTACACCTATACATAATTTCCCACAAAACAATAAAAATAACATGATACTTTTTGTGTAATGGAACTACATTTGAAGATCTTTAAGTTAAGATTATCCTGAGGACAGAATTATACCAATCACCAATCTCTGTTTCTTTCCCATATGGTCATTTCAGGCACATGTCAACAGTAAATCTGTGTCCAAAATATCATGTAACATTATCGATAATATTTTACCTTCTGTTTCTTAGAAGCAATAATGCATGTGTACGTTCATTTTGTATTCTTAATCTAGAAAATATAGAATAACAATTTATTTTAAATTTTTAGCTGACCAATATTAATAGATAAAAAGCTCACTCTCTAAAATGACCTCCACGGAGGTTCTCTTTGTTTTCCTCCTTATTTTTTTATTCCTTAAAGTAATGATAGTTTCTGAATAGTAATAAATCTTAAAGGGATATGGTAAAAATTATTATCTACTTGAAGACATATATCTCAGAAAGCAAAATGTGCCCTGAACAAAAGTTATTAGTTAGCCTCTTTGTAAGTTTATGTGCATAAAATTGGTTATTTTTAATGGTTGAATGTGATGGTTAATTTTGTGTGTCAACTTGATAGGGCTGAAGGATGTTTAGATGGTGGGTAGAACTGGTCTCTGTCTGTGATGGTGTCACTAGAAGAAATTAGTGTTTGAATATGCAGAGTGGGTAAATAAGATGGCCCTGACCAGTGCAGGTCAGCCTCAGAACAGATAGGCGGAGGGAAGAAGAATATGCCCCTTACAGAAGATGGCCGTGACCAGTGCAGGTCAGCCTCAGAACAGAAAGGCATAGGGAGGGAGAATATGCCCCTGACTGAAGCTGGCACCTCCAGCGCCTGTTCTCAGACACAGCTGCTCCTTGTTCTTGGGTCTTCAGACTGGGACTGGAACTTACATCCCCGACGTCTCTGGTTCTCAGATCTTATGGTTTGGATTAGAACTTGACCACAGCCTGTTCTGGGCCTCTAGCCTGAAGACAGACGATCAATGGGACATTTCAGGGTTTTTTTACATGACCTGAGCCAGTCCTTCATGATAAATATCTTGTAGATCTGTGTGTATCCTATCAGTCCTATTTCTTTGGAGAAACATTACACTAAAATCTTCAAATTTGGTAAGAGAAGTATAGGTTTTAAAATTCTGTGAGTCAATTCATAATGTGGGATTGTTTAATTGTGTCACCTGCACAGCTGAAACCACGGAGCACCCAATCTTACTTTTTTTTTCTTTTTGTAATAATGATGACTTAGGGAGAAAAACTGAGCTATCAGTTATTAGTAGGAAAAGAGAAATTTGGCATTCTATGTTTTGATTAGTGATTTTGATAACCCAAAATAATAATAGACATAATATGTTAAGAACATAAAGATATGCAATCCTTTCTAGTTGGCTCTTCTTTTAACAACATAATTTTTTTATTTCTTTCTTATTTCAGTATTATATCCTTTCTATAATACACACATCTTTGTGTTATAACCACAAATTAAGGTTTTCAGAATGAAATTGAGACCAAAAAGTAATGAGTTACTGAGGAGTATCAGTATACGCAGAAATATTATTTCTAGGGCAAGGTTGGTCTCCTGGATTAAGCCCAAATGTTGGTTGTTTCAATGCACAACTTAACTGTTCTAATGACATCAATGTCTTCCTAAATTATCTCTACTGCCTTAGATCTTGATTAATCTTCTGCAGCTTGCAACCATGAACATTATGTGTATTCCCATGATACTTCCAAGCTATGTTGTCTTTGATGCCTCTCTCAAGGAAGAGTTTTACCATCGATCTTGAGAAATAAAAGATAAAAAGAAAATGAAAGTAGTGATTTTTTTAAAAAGAAAATGAACTAAGAAATAAAAAGTTTGATAATCATAGAAAACAAAAAACATTTGTTCATTAAGTCAATAAACACAACAGGTAAATATGATGCTAGCATTAGGTGGTCAGACTAAGTGTCATTTAAAGAGTAAATATACAACCACAAAACACATTCTTTATAACTATCACTTCCTTATAATTTCCAATTTAATAAATAAGGAGACATTTGGCATTATTTTTAACTTTCTTTTTCCTTTGTTCTTGCATTCAACCTACCACCGAGTTTTGCCACCTTAATTTCTAAAAAGAAAAACCCTTCAGATTCCAACAACTTCCCTCTACTCTTGATGATAACTTCTTTCAAGCTATCACCTTCATATGTCACCTGGGTTCTTACAGTAGCAGCCACTGTGCCTCCCTTATCCATTTTGCATACTCTCCTGTCAGTTACTTGTGCTACACGCAAGTTTACAATGATTATTAAAGTTTTTCTCTGGTTTGAAATCTATCAATATCTTTTCTCTGGGTAAGTTACCCACCCCCACAGAAAAATGTATAACTGTATAAGTTAGTTCTCTTTTAAGTGAAGTTAATGAAACAATTCAAACTAACATAGCCAAACGGGAAAACTAAAGGGCATGTGGTGTGTCTATAAGTTCATGAGTAACACAAGTAATGTCACAAGACTAATTTGCTCTGCTGACTTTTCCTGCTCGACTTAATCTCGTTCTGTCTCAGAGAAACTCTCCTCTTGTTGATGCTCACGAGTAACCTACATTGTATTCTTGCAGCTCCAAAGTCACTGGAAAGGTGAAAATATCTTCCTCTCAGTATTTAAAAAAAAATTGTTTTTAGCTTGGCTGACATCGTGTCAGGATGTCTACTATAACCAATCTGAACTCATCTCAGAATACCAAAAAAACTAATTAATTTAGGTTAAAGGTCACCTGTTCAACTCCACAGTTCGGGGAGTGTAAGGGGCAGCATCTTCCCTAAAATGAACTAAGGAAAATCTTGATACGCTGCCATCTTGTGGTGGTGTCAAAGTGATGAATTTCTGGAGTGAGAGAACCACGATGTTGAGCATGTAATAAATGCAAGAAAAGAGAACAGAGCCCAGGTTTCTAAATGAAAGTGCCTCTGTGAGATGAGTTATGCTCACTTCTTTCTACTTTTTAAATTTGTATGAAAGTGAATAGAAGGCAACATATCTTGGCTTCATCCTTTATGGCGAAGAAAGTGAGTAAATGGTGTGAGATAAATGATGATATGTTTTAAAAATCATCAGTTTTAGAGTAAATAAACTGTACAAACAGCTGCTTCTGAGTGAGCAAGATGGAAAGAAATATTGATGCAAGTTTAAAAATATGAAAGAGAGGAGGAAAAGCAAACAATTTATAGAAAGGCTGGTGATATCTTCCCTGAAAGGATATATAACTCGGAGAAGAGACAACATTCTTCTCAAAAGTTTCGTGCTTCAGAATAATTGAAAAGTATACGAAATCTATTAAATTAGAATGGAAATGAGATGGTGTATCCCGAGCATGAGTTCACACGTAGGCTGAAAGGCTGTGTAAAACACGCAGAATATCAAACTTATAATTAGAAAATTGTGAATAAATTAGTAAAATGGAGCACAACGGACAGAATTCCAGTCGGATTAATGACAAAAAATAAAGGCTCATCGTAAACAATAGCCGTTATAAGCAATGGTTTGAATGTTAGGCACTAAAGATAGGTACAAGGGATAATAACACCAAAAAGACCGAAAGGTAGAGATGAAGGAATTGAGAAGGAGTGGACCTCATCATTCAAATCACATTAACATAAGCTTCAAAAATTAAACATTTAATTTAAAATTATTGATTCCAGCTTCTGAATGAGTTTCATTGACTCAATTTTAAGCTTTGAGAACATATTTGATACCTATTTTTGTGGTAAAATATATATTGGAAGTATAATTCTATTGGTGTTATATTAAAATTGTTTACTATGACACTTTAAAATGAAATTTTGTTTTTAATAATTTCTCATTACTTCCATAAAACAGATAAAACTTTCAGCAATATCAATTCTTGATATAGCTGTATTGGCTTCAGATATAATATGGAGTCACTTTTATCAAAGTTCTACTCATAGGTGTGCTGAAGAGTAATGCATTTCTTAAAGTGCATTTCAAATTAGTGTAGCGTGTATGTCTATTAAATAAACTTACTTTCAAATTAATATTTCAGAAGATATTTCTGGTTTCTCAAATGCTGAATAAAGTCTATTAAGAGATTTCATTGGGATTTTGAGTGTGTTGATTTCTATGTTTTAACATTTTTCTGGAGAATTTTTTGGAATTTTTTTTTCCTTTTTTTTTGAGATAGAGTCTCAAGCTGTCACCCTTTGTAGTGTGCTGTGATGTTGCAGCTCACAGCAACCTCAAACTCTTAAATTACATTTAAGAGATGAGTTCAGATTGGTTATATTGGACATTCTTTTGCCTACATTCTCTCGCCTCTGCCTCCCAAGTACCTGAGACTACAGGCACCACCACAATGCCTGGCTATTTTTTGGTTGTAGTTGTCATTGTTATTTGGCAGGCCTGGGTTAGATTTGAACCCGCTACTTCTGGTGCATGTGGTGGGCACCCTAGCCACTGAGCTACAGGCACTGAGCCTTTTTTTTTTACTTTTTATAACTTAAGTCTTTATTGGTAGATACAGTACTAGTATTGTAATTAGTATATTACCCTGTGAAAATTCCATTTCTTAAATGATCTACAGGCTCTCCCTATCCTATAAATTCTGTTACTTTAAGTTCTCATTTACATGTGGTACTTGGATAGTATAATATATTGTTATTACCTGGAGTTTGGGCATTCCAGTTCTTCTAATTTATGTGCCTCTTACTTCTTACCCATCTAGGCGTTATGCTTCTGGATTATGCAGTCCTGTGCTGAGTATTTTTTCAAATAGAAATTTTGGGAGGCTAGGGTTGAGTGCCTGTGTCTGTAGAACAAGCTTATGTTTAAAATGTATTAAGAGTCTCATTGTTCTGGAACCAATCTGACTGGAAGTAAAAGAAGGGGCTGGAATTCTTGTTTGGGGATTTCTGGATTATGGTATTTACTATGAATTCCAACTGAAAACTCCTGTGATGCTCAATATCATAGTTCTAATGAATTAATGAATTCTAAGACAGAATTAATTTTGTATTCATATTTCCTAAATCTAACCTTTAGACACAGCTTCATTGCAATCTTAGTTCAGATATTCACTAAGTGCTTTATCTCCTATTTGTATAAAGGTGTATATATGGTTTATTATAATTGCTTATCTTGGAATATTTTGTAGTTTAATTTTTAAAAAGAATATACACAAAATAGCATCCATAGTTTTTTCTACAAATATTGTACTTCTATTGAAAGAAATGACATATGAATATCAAGACCCATATATTTGTATAATCATATCTAATTAAAACCATCATACTTCCATGCCCCAATGCTAATGAGAGATTATAGTTCTTCAAATGATTTTTGAATTTCATGACTTTTTTCATGAAACTCTGTCTTCATAATTTTATAATAAATTCTCTCCACCCTCACATATTTTTTCCATTCAAGATTTTTCTTACATCTAACCCTTCTATAGAATAAGTTTATGTGCCCAGATCCTTTTAATAATATTAAAAAAAAAAAAAAAGCACTATAGATTCTTAAGAGGGACTCCATGACAAATATTTCCGGGAAGGAATTTTCCAACTTGTTGCTGGTATCTGTGTAGCAACTTTTCCTCTTCCTTCTTTTTGTTCTTTCAAGGACAAAAGAAAGTGAAACTCAATAAGATTAAGGTCATTGTGGGTGCCGAATTTCACTTTAAATCAATACTGTATTTCATTAGGTGGTATTGTTCTGAGGCTGATGTAATCCCTTGCTTTCTTTGATGCCTGATCCACCTCATGTCACCCTGTGGGTTATGCTTGCAATATTTTTGGATAGTAAAAACGTTTTTCAGGACACTATAACTCTCAGAGCAGTGGGCAAATGAAGGAGGCCATTCTTCATTAGCTTATGGACAGGAATTCTGAAAGCTGATGCAAATATGCAAATAACCAGGCTAGAAAACTCTCCCCATCCAATTTGTGCTGATAAGACAAGGTGAGATTAAAATTGAACCCAATTTTATTTCCAGACATGAAAAGACTGAAGCCACCTGCAATATACATCCCAAGGCATATTGCGTGTGAAGGATCTGTACAGTCAATTTCTTTTATTCCTACTTAATATGTCATTTTAACTTTGCAGGGGACACACATGTCCATAAATTCACTATCTTTATTTACATAGGTATAGTCTATTTAGAAAATACAGCACCTTCCTTCACCCTGGGGCAATTTCTGAAAGGCAGATGTTAAAAGAATACAAAACCTGCTTTAACCATTGTTTTATAGGCAAGGTTTTCTTAGAATGATCACTTTTCTAGCGGTCAGTATGATGAAAAGTTTTCCATTTGAGGCAATAAGAAAATAAGGAATTGGAAATCCTAGATTCCTTATCAAAAATGTCTACCAAACTTAATAGAGAGATAAATTTTCCCCACACGATCCTGTATTTAAAAAAATAAGAAATGATTCTGTTATATTTGCATTTTATATTCTGAGTAGAACGTTATGGTTCGTGGCCAGCAAGTGTCCTTTCAAAGGTGTCAATGTCAGAGTAAATTAATTCATGGCTCATGCTATGCACTGTCAGCATCTATTGTTACCCTTTTTTCTTCCTCCCTGTCATTCAGATTAATAACATAAGTGGTGCTATGTGCTTACAGCTTGACTCAGAATCTCCTTTGCACAAGTAATTTTTCTGCAGCAAATTTAAATGCATTGCAATATATCTATGTTTAGTTCAAAGTGTTATGTAATCATTTGTCTTCTGACTACTGTTATTCAAATTAATTTAATAGACCTCTGTGTGTTGCAAGGTTTTTTTGGGTGTGTGTGTGTGTGTGTGTGTGTTTTATTTCTTAAACACTTTGTGGCAGAATGATTCTGAGGTCTTACATCCTTTTTGTGGCCATAGATCAGTACTAATATCATTTTAACATAAGTATGACAACTTTAAAATGAATACTTTCATTAAAAATTTTAAATCACTGACATACCCAATATATTTACATTTCTTAAGTCTTATGTTTATGAAATTCTTGCCAACTATTTATGAAAATCATCCACACAATAAGAATGTATCAATGAAAGTGGCAAATGATTCAGTCATAAATGCTATCAAATATGTGTGAGGCTTACGTTGTAGTGTTAGGTTAAAAAGAAATTCAGTGTTTTTCCACTAAACAAGGAAGATGCCAGAAACACTAGAATCATTTTTGTCCGTAAACCAGGAAGCTAGTAAAACAAGACATAATTTATGGTTGCCTTACAAGCTAGATTTTCATTGTGAAGATGCTGATACAAGTTTTAGCGCATGGAACAAACAAAACATTTTCAAACATTATAATTGTTGCAAAATTGAGGTTTGAAGTCAAAGTTCTGCCATTAGGCTGCAAGTGCATGCCAAAATTGCTATTGCTACAATCCAGAAATTAACCGGCAGCTTTTACAATCCCTGAGAGTTCAGCTCAGGATTCTTCAGGTAAACACTGCTGATTCCATAGCTTCCCTACACTTATAAGGCTTGTTGTCACACACTGAAACACAGAGTCTTTCTGTTCTGCAAACTAATATGAGCCTCTACTGCAGCTTGGGGAAGAATAGCATGTGCCTCCCTTTGCTTTCCCACTTTGAAATGGGCTCATTTCTTTGCAGCAACCTGAATCATCCCAAACCTCAGTGAAAGAGGATCTCTGAATTTAGCCTTTATCCCTCCAGTCCTCTATAGCAACGTAGTGAGAGTCAGATGATAGTGACGGACTGCACGCTGAGCACCAGTGGACTAGAACTTGGTGGAGCATGTCACTGTTACATGACGTACTGAAAATGTTCACTTTCCAAGTTCAGGACTGAGTCAGAAAATATGCTCTTCCATATTCTATTGTTTTATTTCTTCAAATTGACTTCTTCAACTTTAGGTGAACTCTCCTCCTTCACAGACAGAAGTAAAAATTTGAACATTTAGAACATTTTATTGCAATCTTGAGGGAGAGGGATAAGACATGTAATCATGAGCCTATAGAATTTTCATTTTTTCAAAGCTGAAAAAAATGCTAATGGTTATGTGGGTCACTTTCAAATCTGTCTCTGTAACAACAGGTATGGTCCACACATCTCTATGTGTTCATTTTTACTCTTTTGTACAATATTCTAGTTTACAATATGGGCAGAACCTGAAACTTGCTTCTAACCAAATACAATGTGGCAGACTTGATGGGAGGTAATTCTTGTGACCACATACCATTACATGGTTAAAGATGGTGAGATGTCATTCGCACAATTACATTTTGTTATATTGAACTTTCATGTAGCTAACCAAATTACTATAGAGCTATAGAATTCCCCAGACCCACCCGTCTCTCTCTCTCTTTTCTATCTAATTCCCCTCACTCCCACACCATACCAACTTTTAGGAATCAAGCTGCCATGAATCCTTGAGCAACATGAAAATTCTGCAAGTAACCTGGATGACCTGATATTGAACCCTTCTCCAATTAGCCTTCAGATAAGAACCCAACCCTAACTTGATTGTGGCCTTACAGAGGATTATAACCAGATAAGTGACTCACAGCTACTGTGAGATAATAAATACCTGATTTTTTATTTCTTTTGAAATAAAAGAGATAGAGTCTCACTCTGTCATCTTTGGTAGGGAGCAGTGGTGTCACAGCTCACAGCAACCTCAAACTCGTGGGCTTAATTGATTTTATTGCCTCAGCCTCCTTAGTAGCTGTGACTACAGGTGCCTGCCACAATGCTTAGCTATAAATATGTGATGTTTTAATATGATAAGTTTGTGACAATTTGTTCTTCAGCAATAAAAATTAATACATAGGATGTGGAAAATTATAAACATGCTAGAAAAAGAACAGTCTCAGAAAGAATAATTTTCAGGAAGGTCTATCAGCTTAGCACAGCACATAAACAAAGTTAGAGTGAGTAAATAGATTATTATACAGTACTCAGGTTTATGACATTGTGGATTGGGCACTCCTAACCTTCTCTTCATTATCTTGTATTAGGGCAAGATAAGGGTCAGATATTTTGACAGTGGTGGAAGGAATGAGAGCATATTCTTTCTTCTTATGAAATGAATATATAATCACTTAGGCAAGTACAGATTTAAGTGTGAATGTTATTCCAAAATATTAGCTCACTAGCATTGACCTTATAATTATTTTATTTCTGCAATTTCATTTAATATTCAGCCTAATGAATAATTTATTGTGATAGAAATTAAGTAAAATGAAATAAAAGTATTATGAAAAATCTGTACTATTACAGATGCAAGTACATTTGAAAATATTTGTGGATATTAAAAATAATTACCATGTTTGAAACTATATTTTACCTGTATTAATAGTTCAAATTCCCAAATAATGAAAATAGTAAAATTACCCCTCTTTCACAGGGAGATCAAGAAAAGTTATTCAGTAGTTTGTGGGCAAACTACAGTAATTGGTAGTGTTTTATTAAATTCTAAAGCTGATTATTTATGCTATGGCAGCATCTGTGTCTCAATATATTAACCCAGTTATTTCTCTGGAGCATCATGCAGTTCTGAATATTTCTAAATTTTGAAGGAATGTTGTATAAGAAACAGTACATGATCTGATTCATATATAAATAAAAGGAATGAAAATATATTTAGTCTATGTTAAAGGAAATATACTTAGAACATAATATATGATCCTCTAATAATAATTATAGACTTAAGTGATACCAATTATCCTTATTCATACTTTCTGTGTCTTCAGTAATCTGACAAATGTGATCTTTTGCTCTGATAATGTTATTCTGTAGCATTTTACTTCCTCTCTGTGTCATGATACAGTCTTATCTGTAGACTAAAAATGTCTGGTCAACACTAATTTAAACTTTTTCTTTGTGTACCTGATCTCTTTTGTTGATGTTGCCTTCTTATTGAATTATATATTTGATTTATTTACCTTCAGGCTTCTGTGAGCCTTAATTATACCTAAAGAATAAATATCGTGAAGAGTAATTTCTCAAATATGTTTGACTAGAGTAGGCTTTTATCACAGAACCCTTCATTACAGAGAGCTAGAAATATCTCAATATATTTTTGGTGAATTTTTTGTAGAGATAAATGTATAGCAACTATTTTTTTCCCTAAATTTCTAAAAACTCTTAAAGATTTTAAAAATTATTGGATATTCTCTGTGCCTAATCCAATACAGAAACAGATGAAAAAATAATTTTACTATCATGTGCATGGAAACTACAAAGAAAGAGAATGCACTTGTTTTTAATAGGTGCCATCTATATAATTCTAATATGGAATGTGTTGCACATGGGTGAAAAGTCCAGAATATTGATGATAAAGGTATAATGCAGATTTTACAAAATTTCAATATATATGTGATCAAAATAAATCTCAATCTTCTTGCAACTACTTTTTTTTTTGCAGTTTTTGTCCAGGGCCAGGTTTGAACCTACCATCTCCAGTACATGAGGCAGGCACCCTACTTCTTTGAGCCACAGGCGCTGCCCGCAACTACTTTTTTATAGTGTAAAAAATCTTAATAAAATTGAAATTAAGAAAAAATTCACCTATAAAATGTACCATCTTAGTTTCTATGTAAAATATGCCTAAACAACATAATTCAAATCATAATCCATATAACTATTTAAAATAACAAATTCCATCATATCTTATTTGCTTAATTAAATCATTTTATATGTATTTATATATATTCTGAGTTTTGATATATTTTAGATTTTCTCCCTCTAAATAAATAAGATTTAGAATAAAAATATATATTATAATTATTGTTCATTGGAATTCTCTTATACCTTTTGAGTTTTTTTTACAAAAACAAGATAAATACTATTTAAAATCCACATAAAGTAAAAGATATAAAAGAATTGGAAGAGGAATTCACAGTCATTACACAATGTTATTCAAAAATCAGATTAATTGTATAACTCTTATTATTCTCAGTTCATGCAAAAATTAAAGCATATATATAATAGTCAGTTCTATGTATTTTTTTTATCATAAGTTTTAGAATGTATTGGTCAATGTGAGTTATTAGTAGGAAAATTCAGGACTTGGCCTCTAAACAATAACTGTATTATCAACTGGTATCAGTGCATAGCTTCCCACATGGAGTACTTCAACAGTGACTGCACCAATATTCAGCAATGAGGGATGCAGTACTTTTTACAGAGTGAGTTTGTGAACTTAATTGTTAGACTTTGTATACATATGTCAGTATATATGTACAAAGATAGTTCAAGTGGTATCATCGATTTAGAAAGATGGTGATGGTGTGGGGATGACGTAAAGTACAACTTCACTTCTATTTTCTTATGAAATGAGAAGCAGGGTTATCCCTAAGAGAATGATTTTAATGGTAGTATAAGAGTAATAAAACATTAAATAGGCAACTAAGAGTATTAGAGTGTGTATGGTCATAATTTGAGGAAAAAAGGCAGAGGTGTCTATAAGGTTAATTTTCACAGCCATACTTTAGTTGTTATGGGTATGATAAGGACTGAGAGCTTTACTAAACATGCACATGGAAGATGATAAGGACAAGTGAGTTTAGATGGCAGGTGTTGGAGTGATTATGTAGTAATGGCCATTCTGCTCTAATATGGATGAGGAGAATAAGGACAGAAGCAAGGTCATGGAGTTCGGAAAGTCAATTGATCAATGTTCAAGTAAGGGCAGGGAATTGTTGTAGGAGGGCTAATAGTGGCAGAAAGCAGGGATTCAAAATCGAGATGATTATAATCTATAGTCATTACTGACTATGCATTTAATGGTGATGGTAAGGTGTACAGTATAATTTGGTGGGTAACTTTGCAGGTAGAAATAGACAGTTAGGGTAAGGTGGTTAAAGAACTAAGAATTCAGGATTTCAGGTAAACTAATCATGTAAATGCTGACGTTACAAAAAATGATGACAAGAGCTTGGAGTGTCTCCTTGTGAAGGTAAGACTGTTTAACGTGTTTTTGGAGGGAGGGCTAATCTAAGCTTCTATAAATTGTTCTTACTTTCTTATGTTGTATTCTTTTATTTATTAAATTATAATTGTTTGCATAAAGCTTTATAATATCCAAAAATATCTTACAGACATTCATTTATTCCATTTTTTACAACAAAGCTCCTTAGTAAATAGTGAACTAATGATAAATTTAGAAAAAAAGGAAATGCAGACTTAATATTGACTCTATCTTAATTTAAATACAGTTTGTTTCATTTTAATCTTTTCAGAATATCTATTTCTTAAGTACTGTGGCTTAATATTTCCATGGTGCTCAGATGCTATCTTTCATTTAGAGAATCATATAATCTTGGAAGTCAAAGTCCTTGTCAACATGGTGCTAATTAAATCAATTTAATTAAATCTTCTCTGAACTCTGAGCTCATATTCATGCTGCCTTCTTAACACCTCCAACTGCACATATTTCAAATTTCAGGCGTAAAATGTCCAATAAGCAAATACCTCTTCAAAGATAAGGTGATCAGATTTTAACATTGGTAAAGCAGGACACCATGGATGGGGTGGGGGGTCCTAATTAAAAACTTTGTCTATATGGAGAAACAACAATTTTCATAGAACTCAAAAATAGTATTGTAATATATATATTTTTTAATTTCAATATTAGTACAATTTACAAATATAATACTTAAAAAAAAATATGTATAGGGTGGTGCCTGTGGCTCAAAGGAGTAGGGCGCCGGCTCCATATGCTGAAGGTGGCGGGTTCAAACCCAGTCCTGGCCAAAATAATAATAATAATAATGATGTATAGTATTATTTTATTTTTTGGCATATTTCTCATTTGAGTGATTTTTTAGTAGATTGCTGTCATTGTTTAAAAGGTCATGAAATTTTTCACAAGAATTTGTTAAATTATATCTCACACATAAAATGGCTTTCAAAGTCTCAACACTTAATTGTGATTTTACTGATTTGCACACTTTATTTACTGTAGAAAAAACTCGTTCAGTTGTAGCATTAGTTCCTGGTAAGTACAGCACATATCCCACAATTTTTAGTGCATTATTGTATGGAACACGGTTTGTTTCAAAATGATGAAATATTTCTAAACATTTGTTCTCTATTGTGATTTTTGCTGATGCACAAGAGTTAACCTTTTCCTTATCAATATATATATATATTTTTTTAATAATTATACCTCGTAAGTCGTACGTGTCACTTTCAAGGCCAGCGCTAGACTTTTTGCTGCCACTATAAAATATAAATAATACAAGTACTGTCTGCTAAATTCATGAAATAAATAAATAAATTACTTACCTAAATTATCAGAATAGCTGATTTGTTGACATCACTTGTTTAACTAGCACTAGCATGCAGTACGATGTGTATTATGTGTATTGTCTGAGAGACAGTTACAAAATGTTTTCGTTGTTGCCAATGCCAAAAAACGGCATTGTTCATTAAGTCCA
>CAUYQV010156075.1:0-12348 GCA_963574575.1 Galagoides demidoff | reverse complement strand
AACCAGCACACTGTACCCCATGATTGCATTAATGTACACAGCTATGATTTGATTAAAAAAATTAAAAATAATAAAAAATAAATAAAAAACTACAAAAATTTGAAAGCAAAAAAAAAGAAAAAAAAATCACAAAATTTTGTTTTTATATTCACTATCTATTTATTTTTTTTTTTTTTGAGATGGAACCTCAAGCTATCCCCCTGGTTATAGTGCCATCACATCACAGCTCATAGCAACCTCCAACTCCTGGGCTCAAGCGAGTCTCCTGCCTCAGCCTCCCAAGTAGCTGGGACCACAGGCGCCCGCCACAACGCCCGGCCATTTTTTGGTTTCAGCCATCATTGCTGTTTTGGCGGGCCCGGGCTGGGGATTCGAACCGGCCACCTTAGGTGTACGTGGCTGGCGCCTTAGCCAATTGAGCCATAGGCGCCGAGCCTGTTTGTTTGTTTTATTAGAGACTGAGTCTCATTTTGTCGCCCTCAGTAGAGTACCGTGGCATCACAGTTCACAGCAACCTCCAAGTCCTGGGCTTAGGTGATTCTCTTGCGTCAGCCTCCCAAGTAGCTGGGACTATAGACGCCTGCCACAACACTCAGCTATTTTTGTTGTTGTTGTTGTTGCAGTTTGGCTGGGGTCGGGCCTGAACCTGCCACCCTCGGTATATGGGGCCGGCGCCCTACCCACTGAGCCACAGGCACTGCCCCATATCCCAAGTGTTAATATGCAATGCCTCCATTGTTATTTAGCTATAAATATTTTATAATTTTCATTTCTTCTTTGACCTACTAATTAAAATTTTTAGTTTCTAACGTTATGAAGTATTTTGATTGTCTTTTCATTGTTTTCTAATTTTATTGCATCATAGTGAAATAATATATTTTGTATGATACTGATTTTCTGGATATTTTATTTAGAATCACCAACAGTGGGAACTTGCCTTCTGGATCCCTGAGTGAGGCCTTTTGACTGAATCCAAATTTTAGAGAACAAATCTCTTTATTAAAAAGATATATTAAAAAATAAATAAATAAAAAAGATTTATTCTGTGAAGTGTAGATTCAATCAAGGGGCCACACTTGGAAATCTGGAGAGCCACAGAGGCCACAGGCCCCATATGCCGGAGGTGGAGGCTTCAAACCTAGCCCTAGCAAAAAAAAAAAAAAAAAATTGATGTATATATAACTGAAAAAAGATATATTAGATTCTACTTGATTCAGTTAGGTATAGAGTTCTACTATCTCCAGTTCATAAAGTTTGTCAATCCTGTGGTTTAATTCTTTGATACCATTTTAAATTTTGTGTCTGCTTGCTTTTTCCATTTTGACAGAGATGTGCTCAAGTCCCACTATTTTGTAGACATGTCTATTCCTAGCAATTCTGAAAGGTTTTTCCTTTCAGGGGTGTCCGACTTATGCCCTACAGTCCACATGGTGATTTTGTGAGGATTTTTTTTTTTAAGCTAATCAGCTTTCATTAGCGTTTGTGTATTTAATGTGTACCCTAAGACAACTCTTATTCTTCCAATATGGGGCAGGGGGAAGAGCTAAATACCATTTACCCCTGTTTAAATGGTATTTCAAGAGTATGCTGCCAAATGAAAGTACACTTAGAATGATTTTTTTTTCTGGATTATTACTTTTAGTAGTATGAGGGTCTCTATCCAAATTAAAGATTTTCACCCTAAATTCTATTATTTTACACTAGCTTTAGTGAGTGTTTTTTTGGTAAATATATTTTTCCATTTTTAAACTTAGTTTTGTTTCACCTGTTATGTGTTACCCTTTTCCACTCATTATATTTAATTTTTGTGCATCTGTTTTAAATAACATAGACTCTTGTATTAAGATCACAACAGATGATTTTGATTTCTGATATGCTTTAAACTTATTTCTACTATCTTGATTTATGATTTCTACTTACATTTTTTTCTCCTTTGTTGCTTTTTGTTAAATTCATCAAATTTTAGTTTATTCCCTAACTTACTCTCCAACTTAAAAATTTTGGAAGCCATGCCTTCTATTTCTATGCTCTGGATGCTTAAAATAAAAGTCCTTCTTTTCACTTCTCGTCTTCTCCAGATCATGTTTCACACAGTTCCTCACTATTTTATTTATGGGTCATCACAATTTGGTCCCACTGTACCTTTCTGGCCTTATCTCTCAACCACACCTGTCTACAAAGTCTAAACTCTAGTTAAACTACACTGCTGGCCAGTCTGTAAGTAAAGTACAAAATTCTTAGCAATCTGCTCTGGTTCATGATACATTCTCATTCATTCAACAAATACTTTACTGAAAACCTACTGAGTTACTCGCCCTGGGAAATTACAGTAAGCAAAGATATTGTCTCTGATTTTATGGAGCACAGGATGGTTTCACCAAGGAAATAAGCACAAACATAAATACAGAAACTCTTCATAATTACATGAAATCAGACAAGTCATCTAGTAATTGGCTCCCATGTCCTATCCTCAAACAGCAGTCAGAAGATTACATAACTACCACCAGGTGGCACCAAGCCATAGTCAGACCTGACACTGCTTTGGCCACCTTAGTCTGAATCTAAGAACCGATTCACACAGAGATCCTCTCCTCCTCCTCCTCCTCCTCCTCCACCCAAATGTCCTAGATCATTTCAGTAAACTCACAATAATGTCACGTTTTATGTGGTTTGAATTTCTTGGAATGTATTTACTACCTTATGGTGGGAGTCTATGTGTCACAAGTTTTAGGTGCTAAACCAAAATAAAGGAAGGCTATGATAAAAATAACAGACAGTCCTAATTGTAGTGGTTGAAGGGTGGCAGCTGAGGCCTCTTTCTTTCTGAGAAAGTGACATTCAATCTAAGATCTAACAGATAATCAGGAATAAGAAACTGAAAAATGAAAAGTTATCCAGTCTTAGAAAAGTTATTCAACTTTGGGTTTTTGAAAGCATAAAATATCTTAGTACATAAAACCTAAAAACTATTTCTTTAAATCTGTCTCCCGGATTTGAAAAAATAAAAACTATTCCTGGCAATGCAGTAAGGTAACCTTAACTGTTAGGGTCTTTTTGGTTTGTTTCTATCATTGTTATTGTTTCTAGATGGATGTGAAAAGCTGAATTATTCTGCGTCATTAATAGCAAGTCAAAAACTTGTGTTGGCTGGTGGCACACGCCTGCAGTCCAGGCTGAGGCAAAAGAACAGCTACAGTCCAAGAGTTCTGGGCTGTACTGTGCAGTGTGCTACATGCTATGCCAACAGGGGGACCCAGCAGGTTGCCTAGGGAGAGGTGAATCAGCCAAGGTCAGAAACAGAGCAGGTCAAAACTCTCATGATGATCAGTAGTAGGGCCTATGAATAGCCACTGCACCAGCCTATGCATACCCAGCCTAAATGACAAAGCACAACCCTATCTTTTCTTGTTGTTTGTTTATTTGGGGTTTTTTTGTTTCTTTTAAAGACAGAGTCTCACTTTGTCACCCTTGGTAGAGTGCTGTGGCATCACAGCTCATAGCAACCTCCAGATCTTGGGCTTAGGCGATTCTCTTGCCTTAGCCTCCTGAGTAGCTGGGACTACAGGCGCCCGCCACAACACCCAGCTATTTTTTGTTGCAGTTTGGCCAGGGCTGGGTTTGAACCCACCACCCTTGGTATATGGGGCTGGTGCCCTACTCACTGAGCCACAGGCACTGCCCAAGGTCTTGCTGTGTTGTCCAGTCTAAAGTAAAGTGACACGATCTAGTTCATAGTAACTTGGAACTCCTGGGCTCATACCATCATCTCCCAAGGACTTCACGTAGGTGCTATCACACCCAGCCAATTTTTTTTACTGTGGTAGAGATGGGGGTCTTGCTATTTTGCACAGGCTAGTCTTAAACTCCTTGCCTCAAGTGATCCTTCCTCCTTGCTCTCCCAAAGTGCCAGTATTACCAGCTGAACTACTGTACCTGGCCCTACCTCTCTTAAAAAAAAAAAGACAAAACTCCTGAATTCTATCTTAAATGTAATTAGAACCCAACTAAAAATTTAGAGAAGTATCATTAATCTACTTATAAATCCATATTCTAAATAATGTTGGCTACTATGTAAAGAACAAATTGCTGGAGGTGGGAGAAGGAAAGAAAGAAAACAAAAACACCAAAGGCCACCAAAGTAGCTCATGTAAAAAATAACTACTGGTTGAACTGGGCTATTATCAGTGAAGCTGGGAAGACTCAAGATACACTTCGAAGGTATAGGTGAAATGATTTGGTAATGCTCTGGGAGAAGGGAAGAAAGGTATAAATGATGACGTCTCAACTACAAAAATCTCTGCTTCCAAATGTAATTTTATTTAACCTCCTAAGCTCAGCTGAAATGTAAACTTTCCCCAGGATAACTAAGAGCTCTCTCTCCCTCACTTTTACAACACTGATTTTATTAAACCTTAAGTTATAGAGAGCTGCTTCCTTACATATTTTCCCCACAAGAAAGCAAGCTTCTTTACAGTAGGGCCATATCAAATTTCTAGACATAAAAAGAATATAGTGCCCTGCACAACACAGGCCATCTCTGGTAAACCCAGTAATGGTCTCAAATCCAGGGCAACCACTTTTGTTGATTTTTTTTGAGACAGAGCCTCAAGCTGTCCCCCTGGGTAGAATGCCATGGCATCACAACTCAGAGTCACCTTCAGCTCTTGGGCTTAAGCAATTCTCCTGCCTCGCCCTCCCAAGTAGCTGGAACTACAGGTGCCAGCCACAAGGCCTGGCTGTTTCTTGGTTGTAGTTGTCATTGTTGTTTTGCAGGCCCGGGCTGGATTCGAACCCGCCAGCTCAGGTGTATGTGGCTGGCGCCTTAGCCGCTTGAGCTACAGGCGCTGAGCCTACTCATGTTCTTTTCCTTCCTTTGATAAACACAAGAATTCAACTTGCTTTCTTCTCCTTTCTGCTATTCTGTCTTTTGGGATTCTGTTTCTCCTAAAATTAGTTGCAGAATTAACTAGTTTCTCATTAGCTGCCCCATTCCTTGAAGCCTCCAAAAGCAAGTACATTAGGATTGTTTTTGACAAGGCCATTTGCTATGCATTGTTATAGAGAAACGGGACAACAAACTGAAAACACAGGATTATGGAATCTTAGAGTGGCAGTCCAAGGATAAGGTTCATCTCAAAAACATTTACTTGTAGTCCCAAGGATAAGGTTTACCTCATAAATCTGAAAGAACAAACCATCTTTTCACTCCCTAATAACAACCTTTCACAATCAGGACTCACTAGAAATGCAGATTTCCAGTCTGGGAGTAGGGCCCAGCAAAAAAGTCAATGTCAACAGCAAAGAAGTTAAACTATAAAATTATTTAAAGAGGGGTAGTGCCTGTGGCTCAAGGAGTAGGGCACTGGCCCCATATACTGGAGGTGGTGGGTTCAAACCTAGCCTCAGCAAAAAAAAAAATTATTTAAAGAGTTTTATTCTGAGCCAAATATCAGTACCACAGCCTCAAGCCACTGCCTTGATAAGTGGACTCACTGTGGCTGGTTTTATACATTTTGTATCAGGGAACGGTGTGGAAAAGGCTAAAAATGTTTTCTAATTCTCTAAAACCTCCCCCACTCTTTTTAGGAATTAAAACCTGCATCCCTGCCTCAAGCCAGTGATCAAGAGCCACAGGAAATGGCTCAAGGGAATTGTCCCTGCCAGGTCATCCCATCTCAAGACTATCTTAACCAAAGATGGGATAAATCAGAACCATCAACTACAGTTGAACAAAAATAGCCTGAAGCTTCAAATCTCTCCTTGAAAAGCTCTTTACTTCTGCTCAGAAGTTGATAATTTAAGATGGGAGTCTGCCAACCTCCTCACCTGCCAGCAAATTAATAAACTTCTCTTTCCTTCTCCTCAAACCACTTGGTCTCATTATTGTGATACAGCCTCAGGGCCAAGTGCTGAACTTTAGGTAACAGAATTTAGGGCCTTTGGGTAGGCCCATCAGCATCCCAAAGGAATGGCACCAGACAACTGTGGCTAGAAGAGGCAGGGATCACATCTGGGCCAAGACACAGTTATTTTGGGGCAAGAGCGAGAACTTCCCCAATAGCTGCCAAAGCCTGTTTAACTCTAAGGAAGCTCCTGCCTTTCCCTCCCCAGAATCAAGGTAGCTCATAGCTACCTTAACTCTGGTGAGGAGAAGGAAGCAGATTAAGGATCAGGAAATGTACAGATAGCCTTGGCCATTTTTCTGAGTTCCCAGTGTACACACCTAGACCCTTGATTCCACCCACTTGGGGAAGATTTTGAACCTTCCAGCGTTGTGGCAGTGCATTTGTTTGGAGCCCTATACCAGGACATTTGTTTGGAGGCAACATTTGGTGTGGAAATCGTGAGGTTGAGTGGAACTGGGGAACTTGGTTTGGATTTGGAGCTCACATATAGTTCCCAGGGTATGGAAAGACTAAGCCACCCACTTGAGGAAGGTTTTGAACCATTCAGCCCTGTGGCAGGGCATTTGTTGGGAGGCACCAGGTGGAGTGGTACCATTTAGGGTGGCATTTGTCCCCTTTAGGTTTCCATTTGATTGACAGGCCTTGGATTTTAGATCATTTGTGCTGGAAATTCCCTATATTATTTGTGTCTTGTTATGGGTTTTGTCTCAACATGGGAGGCTCCATTTCTGTTTCATCTTAAAATGCCTTGGGAAGAATCATGACTGAATGGTCAACTTATAGCTACAAACCTGTGTCTGAAGACATAGGTTATTATTTTAATACTCCCAGGCCAACATACATGTTGGCGTGTGAAAATGGAACCTTAAATTATTATACCATTTTATTTATTTATTTATTTTAATTGTAGTTTGGCCAGGGCCGGGTTCAAACCCACCACCCCTGATATATTAGGCCGGTGCCCTACCCATTGAGCTACAGACGCCGCCCTATTATGCCATTTTATAACTGGAATTATTTTGTGAAAGATCAGATAAATGGAATAAGATCCCTTATAGATAGTCTTTTATACAACTGCATAATAAAGAGGCCAAAAGACCTGGGACAAAGTCAATAATACAAAGGAAACCCTTGCCCAATGTTGGAAAAGGGAGCTAGACCCTCGATGACAGAACTGAGCCAGGCTACACCTCATGAACCCTTTTGATCTGAATTTCACCAAATCTTATCCCTCACTGTCCCCATGCCATGCCCTCCCACCCCTGGTGGAATTGGTCCCAGAGCTAAGACCAATTCCTTAGTGTCCCCTAGGTTATGACTCAGAAATGAAAATAGTCTTACCCTCCAAGACCTGGCAGAGAACTCAGGTTAGCCAGAAGATACTCATAGCCAGAGCAGGACAATTTCCATTGTGGCAGTATCCCTTGAGAGGCTTGAATGTACAAGGAAAGCCAGCAGGGTATTTTCCACATTGGATTTATTGGAAAAACTCATATACAACTCACAGAGAGGAACCCCAGAGGATGAAAGAATGTGATGCCCTGTTCCATTTAGGTAGATGTACAGATCTTCCTGAAAATATTACTTGCTGCAAACTAGTGATAGAGAAGGCCAAGGAGGAGGCACAGTGTCTCCATGGTAAGGATCCTAATCAAATCCCAGATCCCAACCCAATGGCAGACCCAAACTGATATCCTAATACTGACGCAGGCGGTGAGAATAAATCATTACTGAAAATGTATTCTGGCAGGTCTCTGGAGAGGAGTGCCTAGACAGAGGAGTTATTTTAAATAAGGCGCATGAGTTGCAGCCTCTTAATTTTTGGAATATCATTTATCAGGCATATTGGAAACATACATATGTGAATCCAGAAGCCCCTTTTAACATGCACATGGTTAGTCTGACTTTTATAGGGCTGAGTGGTCCAGGTGTAAGGAGAAAGCTGCAGCATGTGGAAGGTGCAAATGGCACGAATCCCTCCCAGCTGGCTGATATCACCTTCAAAGTATATAATGCCAAGAAAAAACAAAAACTGAAACCTTTGTATTTTCTTTTTTTTTTTTTTTTTTTTTGTAGAGACAGTTTCACTTTATCACCCACAGTAGAGTGCTGTGGTGTCACACAGCTCACAGCAACCTCCAACTCCTGGCCAAACTCCTTTTGGCCTTGCCTCAGCCTCCAGAGTAGCTGGGACTACAGGCACCCGCCACAACACAGCTATTTTTTTGTTGCAGTTTGGCCGGTCCCAGGTTTGAATCCAGTACCCTCAGTATATGGGGCTACTAGTGTCCTGCCCATTGAGCCACAGGCACCTCCCTGAAACCTACGTATTTTCTGTTAGCTATATCAATCACGGGTCTGATGAGAGTCAAAAACAAAGGGCGGGAAAGGCCAACTCAGGGTGAGGTACAGTCAGTGTGCTTTTTGTAAGGAGGAAGAACTTTGGAAAGTGTACTGCCAAAGTTGAAAAGGACTCCGGGTAACAAGAAAACTCCAAGAGAACAAATGGTTGTTCAAGTCTGGGACTCAGATGACAAATGATGGGGCCCGGGACCCCAGGCCTCAATAAAGGTTCCAATGCAAATATTGCCACAGAATCTCTGGGTAAAATGAACAGTAGGAAGTCAGTTAGTGGATTTTTTTAATCGACACTGGAGCTACCTTTTCTGTCCTAAACTCTAAACTAACTTGTCTTAGTAAGGACACAGTGACAGTTGTCTGTGACTGGTCAGACCCAATAATGACCCATACTCCAACCTCTTGAGGGCCAACTGGGAGAACAGAAACTGAGACAATTTGTTATACATGCCAGACTGTCAATAAATCTCCCAGGCTGAGATTTATTATGCAAGGTGAATACCTAAATAATCTTCCTCCAGAGAAGCAACAGCTCCATCTATAGGCACTGCCCAAAACTGCTCTCCAGTTTCATTGTCTTCTCAAGGACAAAGAAGCAGAAGCCAATTTTGTTCCTCCCAAGGGCTACCAAAAATTGAGTGAGGCTGTATGGACCAATGGGACCTCAAGATAGGCACTAACAGCCATACCAATTACCATTTTGTTGTAAGAAGGGGCCTCATACCCTCATAGAAAAAAGTACCCCCTTAAAACAGAAGCATTGGAAGGAATATAACCTATACCGAACAAATTTCTGAAGCGTGGACTAATGCATTCCTGTCAGTTAATTTATTCCTGCCACCAGTTTTACCTATTGAGAGCCTCAAACCAATGAGTACAGATTCGTGCAAGATCTACATGCTATTAATGATACTATACAAGACATATACCCTATAATGCCAAACCCATGATCCTCCAC
Organism: Galagoides demidoff; assembly: GCA_963574575.1. NCBI lineage: Eukaryota > Metazoa > Chordata > Mammalia > Primates > Galagidae > Galagoides > Galagoides demidoff. The sequence continues at coordinate 3,126 of CAUYQV010156075.1, read as the reverse complement.
TGACAATACCAGGTGACTATGAATGGTATTCAGTACTGGATTTAAAAACACATTTTTCTCACACCTATAATCCTAACACTGAGAAGCCAAGGCAGGTGGACTGCCTAACCTCATGAGTTTAGAGACCAGCCCGAACCAGAGCAAGACCTCATCTCTAAAAAACAGAAATAGCCAGGCGTTGTGGCGGGTGCCTGTAGTCCCAGCTACTTGGGAGGCCAAGGCAAGAGAATCCCTTAAGTCTAAGAGTTTGAGGTTGCTGTGAGCTATGATGCCACAGCACTCTACCCAGGGCGACACAGTGAGACTCTGTCTCAAAAAAAAAAGAAAGAAAGAAAGAAAAGAAAAAATAGCCAGGAGTTGTGGCGGGCGCCTATACTCCCAGCTACTTAGGAAGCTGAGGCAAGAGAATTGCTTAAGCCCAAGAGTTTGAGTTTGCTGTGAGCTGTAAAGGCACTCTACCGGGGGCCACAAAGTGAGACTCTATCTTAAAAAAGATATTTTTGCATTCCATTGGTAAAAAAGACTCAATCCCTTTTCACATTAGAATGTCAGGATCCTCAGACTAGGTCCACACACTGCTGGACTTTGTTTCCTCAGTGGTTTAAAACCTCTCCTGCCAACACAACACACAACACTCTGTAACCCCAGTACTCTGGGAGGCCAAGGCGGGTGGATTGCTTTCACTCAGGAGCTCAAGACCAGCCTGACCAAGAGCGAGACCCTGTCTCTACTAAAAATAGAAACATTAGCTGGGTGTCATGGTACAAGCCTGTAGTCCCACCTATTCGGGGGCTGAGATAAGAGTTATCACTCGAGCCCAACAGTTTGAGGTTGCTATAAGCTATGATGACGCCGTGGCACTCTACACAGGAGGATAGAGAGACATTCTGTCTCAAAAAATATATAAAAAACAAATAAAAATTCTCCTTCCCCTGCTTAGTGAGAAATTGGCAAGAGGCTTGCAGAACCTGCAATTAGATCAAGGAATTCTACTATAATATGTGAATGATTTACTTACAGCCAGCCCTGATTATGATCACTGTCTTGCAAATACAGTACTGTGCTAAATCATCTAGCCTCATGTAGCTATAAAGAACCACCCAACAAGGCACAGATTTGCAAATGTCAAGTTACTTGTTTGGGATTCCAAATTAGCAAGGGAACCCACAGCCTAATGTCAGACTGAAAGCAAGTCATCTTGAATCTTAAGGTGCGGAGAAATAGAAGGCAATTGTGTGCATTCCTAGGAATGGCAGGGTCCTGTTGCCCTCAGGGTCCCAAACATTGGACTACTAGCAAAGCCCTTATATGGGACAGATGCAGAGCCCCTGGATGTGGACCACTGACTGTAAAATGTCTTTGAAACTAGAGCAGAGTTATCATATGTCTGCCCCACTTTGGGGTTGCCTGACTTGTAAAAAGACTTTAAATTATATGTTCATGAAAAACAAGGAATAGGCCTTGGAATCCTACTGTAGACTCTGGGAAACATCCCAAGGCCAGTGTCTTATTTGTCAAAGCAGCAGGACAATACAGTGAGAAGATGGCCTCCTTGCCTCTGGGCAGTGGCAGCTACTTATGACCTGTTCCAAGGGGCAGAAAAATTCACTTTAGAACAACCTGCTTTTAGTATGTAAACTCTCCCAGGTTCAGGTTTTAGTAGAACAAAAGGGGAATTGTTAGCTAACTGCAGGAAGGCTGGGAAAATACATGCCATTCTTTGGGATAATTCAACATTAAATTAAAGAATATCTAGTCTTAATCCTACCACCCTGGGTTAGGCAAAGTGGCTCATGCCTATAATCCTAGCATTCTGAGAGGCCAAGGCAAGTGGATTGCTTGAGCTCATGAGTTCAAGACAGCCTGAGCAGGACTGAGATCCCCAATCTCTAAAAAATTAGCCAACAGAAAAATCAGCCAGGCGTTGTGGCAGGTGCCTGTAGTCCCAGCTACTCTAGAAGCTGAAGCAAGAGGATCACTTGAGCCCAGCAGTTTGAGGCTGCTGTGCAGTATGATGCTATGGCACTCTACTGAGGGTGACAAAGTGAAACTGTGTCTCAAAAAAACAAAACAAAACAAAACCCTGCCCCCTGTTCCCTACTGAAGAGAATCAGTCTCTGCAGCATAACTGTTTAGAGGTTCTGGAAGCTGTCTATTTTAGCAGGATGGACCTGTTAGATCGGCCAATACCAGAGCCAGACTGGAGCTGTTTTTATAGACAACAGACAGTGAAGGACTGGATATATGGTGCTCTCAGAATGGGTGCTGGAAGCACCCACTGGCACCTGAGAGTTCAGCCCAGAAAGCTGAGCTGATTGTTTTAACCAAAGCTCTTTAATTATGCAGAGGAAAAAAGGTAAACATTTATATGAACTCTAAATACACTTTTATGATTGTGCACACTCATGGTGCCATTTAGAAGGGAAAAGAGATTTGATGGCAGGAAGTAAGGATATTAAGTATGCCACTGAAAAAACAGCCCTAATATAGCTATGATGGAGCCTAAGCAGGAGGCTATCATGCACTGTCCTGGTCATCAAAAAGGGGACACTTATTGGGCAAAAAGAAATAAAGCTGCTTACAGGGCTGCAAAGAGGGCAGCTAAAGTGATCTTTTCCTGGGAGCCTAGATACCCCAGTTGGATTTAGATGACCAAAGAGTTGAAGATTGGAACTTTGATGCTTGAGATGACACAGTTAAGTGGAGACATAATTCTCATGGACTTATTCTTCTACCTGAAGCCTTGGTTCAACCTGTTATGAGGCACCTACATAAAGGACCATGTCATAAGCATAGGTTTGGGTAAGAGCTCATTTAAGAGGAGCCTGGTCATGCAATCAATGTAACCTGGTTCTCTGTACCCTCAATGAATCTCCAACAATAAAAAAAAAAAAGAAAGAGGAGCCTGCTTGGCTCAGCACCCATAGCTCAGTGGTTAGGGTGCCAGCCACATGCACCGGGCCTGGCAGGTTAGAACCTGGCTCAGGGGCTCAGCGCCTGTGGCTCAATCGGCTAAGGCGCCAGCCACGTACACCTAAGGTGGCGGGTTCGAATCCCCAGCCCGGGCCCGCCAAACAACAATGATGGCTGCAACCAAAAAATGGCCGGGCGTTGTGGTGGGCGCCT
>CAUYQV010156070.1:0-26280 GCA_963574575.1 Galagoides demidoff | reverse complement strand
TTTCAGCTATTTATTTTCTTAGAGTTTCATAGTTCTCTTTATAGAGATCTTTCACATCCTTTGTTGGCAATTAGAATTTGAGTGACATTCAACTTCCCTGGCACTCATCTATGGTGGTGCCCTGAGTCATAAGGTTGTTGTATATTTTTAAAGAATTAATTGTGTCTGCTATGTATAAATTACTGAACATTAATTCCCTCTTTCTTTTTTTAATTTTGTACATATAGATAATCAATGAATATCTGTTGAAATAAATATCTCTGCATCTGGGTACTACATAGATAGAGTTACAGAAAATGTTGTTCCAATATGTTGTTCCAATGTGGCTGCTGAATTGTTATTTAGTTCTGAAATATGGTTGTGCCATGTCCTACCTCTGGAAATGTATAAAACCTATCTAGGAGATTTGGAGTCATGAAAAAATGGAGTAGATAATGTAGCATTCTTTCTCATCATTTATTTAAACAATTAAAAATTGCACTGATGATAGAAGCCAAGAGTAGAAAACAAAAACATCAGGTACATATTTCTAATCTGATGATGTTTCAGTTACTGTGGCTATAGAATAAATTATGCAAATGCATTTGAGGGAAACAATGAAAAAAAATGATTATGCTCATTGATCATGTAGGGGTAAGAGTTTAGACAGGACACCAATGGGGACAGCTAATCTCTGCTCCACAGTGCACAAGGCCTCAGTGGAAGACCCAAAGGCCAGGAGCTAGAATCACTTGAAAGCTTATTTGTACCTGGCACTTGTAACCCACTTTTGGAAGAAGGATCAGTTCTTTCCATGTGGAACTTGCTGTGTAGTTTCTCCACATGAAATAGTGTGAGTTTGCCTACAGCATGTTTCCTGGCTGAGTTTCAAGGCCAGCTGAAGACAAAGAGAGAAGACAGAGAGAGAAAAAGAGACAGAGAAAGAGAAGAGACATGAACCTCAGCTCTTGATGAAAGTGTTGATGTCACATTGTAAGAAGAACGTGTAAGATGGAATAAATATTGGTCTCAGGAAAATACAGTCTGCCACAGCAGGACTATATACATACTTGATATTTCTGTGTCCATTGCTAAGATTATTAGATGTATGTTTTCTTTAAGTTGTAATTTTCAAGGCATAAGATAATAAAAATCAAGGCAGTGCCTTTGACCAATTTTTATCTTAGGGTTGACATTTAATAGCTTATCTAATTGATGTCCTAAGTACAATAAAAATGGTAAGGTTTTGTTTTAGGAGGTAGGAAAAAATGGTAGAGAAAGGTAAAATGTTATTATGCCCTTGAATCATTACAAATTAGGTACTATAAAAATTATGATGCTTCCTTTTCAAAAGATATCTTTTATTTTCAGTATTTTCTTTCCCAAGAATATATTTCCTTCTCCAGGATATTTTCAAATATTAAATGAAATAAAAGAGCTGAAATATTTTGCTTTCAGCATTGAGTTTGACATCATTCTTCTTAACGCAAATATTGCTTTACGGCTTTAACTTAAAATGTCAAAGATCTCACCCTTGATCTTTCTAGAACGTCTGTGAGAAGCCTGAGTAGAGAAAACTGCCCTTAGAGTCACAAAGTCAGAGTCTAATACAAATAAAGAATCAAGCAAATTTTTACACCCCAAACAAGCTCCATATCTCCTTGCTTTTTTTTTTTAATCACGACCTTCCTATGAATTTTTCTTTCTCATTTGGTGTCTGAAGTATCTTTGAGTATTTTACTCCAAGAATATTATAACCTTTGAGTTAAGAGGCCTTACATTTACAAAAGAGTCTAAATAATATTTATAGTACTATTTTTCAAAGCAGACTTTGAGAGAGTGATTGGGGAGTCACACACATGGGGATAAGTAGACGGACGAGGATAGATAGAAGAAACATAGGGTTGCATGAGTTTGATCAGGGGAATTGAATTCTAGGATGGAAGAAGAATAGCAGCTAATCAGCAAATCTGGCATCTAGAGTTCAAAAGTTTAAGTAAAGCTCTTGGCATAAGTAACAGAAATGCATAGAAACCAGACCCTTTAATGGCAACCATTAACAATCACTGGACTTGGTCTTTATAGGAAGGGCCAAGAGTCTCTAGCATTTTTCAGGTGCAACCTCAGAGAGAGATGAGGATATAAGTAACAAGAGTCACCTCTGTACACTAATGGATGATGAGAACATCACTATATTCTGGAAATTCTGAAGTCCCAATGATCTATGAAAACAAGGAGAGTCCAGATGAATTATGACATGTTTGTCATGAAATTTATTGTGTGAGGATCAGAACATATATCTTCTTTCTTAGTTAAAATCTTATTCTCTCTGTAGTCTCAAAACTGAACACCTACACATGTCATGGTACCATGATACACAGGAATAACTCCTAAGCTTACATTTTAGACAAAAAAGATGATTAGGAACATATAGTAAGTACATAGATATAAGAGGATGTGCAAACTAATGGAGTGAAAGAAATCAAAGATAAAGTATGTGAAAATTTTTTTTTCAGCTATAGAGCACTCAATTAATATGAAAGTAGTAGTAGTAGTAGTAGTAGTAGTATATGTAATGTGGCTATCCAAAGGGCAGTTTGGTTATAAGAAAATTGTATTGTATAGAAGGAGATACTGAATTATTCACAGTAAGTCTTTTTTGGAACAAGTTTTTAACGACTTCTAAAAAATTCCTGCAAAGGAAATGCATACATCTTAAAAAGAATGAACAGATGTTCAAGGATTTATTTGCTATTTCACTCCCTGTGTCAGTTTTCTGATTCATTATTTTCCTGTAGTTTCTTTAATATAGACCTTAATGCGTTTGCACCTAATCAGCTTTTCAGGGAGCAATATAAGACAGGATTATGGGGCACATATATCACCAGAAAGAGTCTCTTTGTCTCATAGCAATAGCTAGATAGATACTAGATACTTATTAATTTAAAAACATAATAATCATTAAATAACGCATGTCTAGGCAATTATCTAGCAGAACTAATTGCTGTGGAACTATTTTGTACTTTTATCAAATGATTTGAGGTTTTAAATGATTATTTCTCTTGAGTATAGTTGTTTAGTAACCAAACTAGATTAAACAATGATTTTTTTTTTAAACAAACTACAAAACATCAGCTTAGTTCTCACCACGTGCACTGGTTCTGTCCACCATAAACCAGGCAGCTCTACTTCTAACAACAGGCAAAGATGGTGAAATAAAAGCAGCCCAGAATTTAGACACAGAGTTCCCTGGGTTTAGATCTCCGATGCCCCAGTTTTGTGATGTAGTAGCTTTGAGAACTTGTACAGGCTGCAGAACTTTTCTGAGCCTTATCTAGAAATAGAAAAACCTGTTCTTCTTACCTTATGGGCTTTTAAAAAGGATCAAATTGGGCCAAGTGTGAGAATAAGAATATATTTTGTAAACAGGATTCTGGACCCTGACTTTTAGATACATTAGGGGCACAACCCTGACTTATAAGTTCCAACTGATCCTGTTTAACTCATAGTTTGAGCAATTTTTCCCTCCCTCTGTAGGTTGCACTGAATTGAAGGAAAAAAAAAAAACATAAATCATTCTTAGTCCACAAACTTACATTGAGTAAAATTTATGTCCAGAGGAAATAGGGAGGGTTTATGTGACTTGTATCACAAATATGAAGATAGCTATAACTGTATAAGATAGATTTGATATATATAGTCTGAAATATTTATGAGAAACATGTGGCATTATGTTTAGTTTTGTACCTGACTATCTTTATGCTTACTCTCTAGCTCTTAATAAGCTTCCTTGATTTCATTTAAGTCTTGAAGACAAGGACTATGTAGACCTATCCTTGTCTAATTTATTTAATCATATAAAATGCATATTCTCATTTTCAAATGAATAAAGTACTGAGAAAATGGTGTTGGCCATGTTGCATATAGCAGAAGTGTGAATGCTAAAAGCCAGTATAATTTAAGTAAATGGATATGTTTATGTAGTAGCAAAACTAATGCCTTCTGACAGTTACTCTGGCCTTTATTTTAGCTTCTATTTCTTTGCAGTTACACACCAAAAGTTTAGATTATGTAAGCTGCCCTGGAGGAATGCTAAAAATTTATTATGAGTATCAATCCCTAGAAATGGAAGAATTCAAGTTCAATCTTAGTAACAAATGTTGGCTTTCTTTGCAATGTCCATATACAATATCATGCTTGTGAAGACATTTGCATCTTCACCAAAAGAATTATCAAAAGGTCAATATTTTAAAATAGCATATGTATTTTAGACTTTGGACATATAAAATGTAAAATGTTACTTTTTTGGCAATGTGATGTGCTAATAAAAAATAGTAATGACAGTAGCTGTAAGAAAAAGGACACCCGTGCCATGTCTCCTCCCTCTCACCTGCTGACCCTGTGACCTTGGCCCTTAGTTGAATCTGATGATCAAAGAGACTGTATAATTGTAAAAACTGAATCAGATGACTTTTACCAGCCCTAAAACCTATGATTGTAATAGTATGTGGGTATAATAATGATTTTAACCAATAGCTCAGGAGCCGTTAGAGTAAAAAGCAACATCACAAGAATGCTTAATTTCCTTCCATCAGAGATACTAAAATATCATCCTGAGACTATATTCTTCTGTGTGATATTAATTCATTTAACAGGAACTTATTAACCAACTGCAATGTGCAAAATGTTGTCTTAGAGAAGAATTGGGGGAAGAAGGGAAAGGGACAGAAAGATGAACAGTCGTGGTGTCTGCTCCAGTGGGGGTTTTCAATTAGAGCAGGTAGACATGCTAACTAATGATTAGAGTATAATAAGAAGAGTGTAGTAATTATGGTAATGTCTTTGGCACAGAATTTTGGGACTGGGGAGGAAAACAGAATACTCTGGAATACAGCTGTGGAGCCAGCATTATAAATTTGTGGGTAATTGACATTGTAGTATGATATGATGGATGTACCACTAGACAGGATATCTAGATTCTGTTTTCACCAACTGTATTTTCTACCGATTTTATCTATTGGAGATACAGCCTGGAGAAAATCACTTTAATCTTTCCATCTGGAAAATCACGGCATTTTTACACTAGGCAGTTCAAATTCTATTAAAGTTCTAAAACCCGAAAATTTTCTGACAGGCATGCTGTCTTAGTCTGACTATAACAAAATGCCACATGGTTGGGCTTGGTGGCTCATGCCTATAACCCCAGAACTCTGAGAGTCAGAGTCAGAAGGAGGCTGAGTCCATGTGAAGCCAAGAGTTCTAGACCATCCTGGGCAATATAGAGAGATTCCCCTTTCTAAAAAACGAAACAAAAGAAAATTAGGTAGACATGTTGGTGACTACCTGTAGTACCAGCTACTTGGAAGGCTGAGATGGGAGGATTGCTTGAGCCCAGAATTTTGAGGCTGCAAGGAGCTACTATTGTGCCACTATGCTCCAGCCTGGACAACAGAGTAAGACTTTATCTCTTAAAACACACACACAGAGTAATTCACAGATGGGATAATTTTTACTGCTATAACAAAATACTACAGACAAAATAATTTATATAAAACAAAAATTCATTTTCTTGTAGTTCTAGAGACTGGGAAAATCTAATATCATGGTGCTGGTATGTTCAGTTCTTTGATGAGCACTTTTCTCTGCTTCCAGGATGATACTTTGATGATGTTTCCTCTGGAAGTAAGGAGCTCTGTGCCCTCATAGAGCAGAAGGTGGATGGGCAAAAGGCACAAATCTCTTTATCAAGGCCTTTTACAAGGGCACCTATTCTCGTTCACAAAGGGAGGTGCTGTCATAACTTAATCACTTCTAAAAGGCATCATCATCTCTTAATAGACCTGCTATCACAGTGGCCCTTAAGTTTTAATGCTTAAATTTTGGGGGAACCTATTTAAATAATAGCAAATGTGACATGTCTATCTGATATTTACTTTTCCTGTTTTTCTTTATTTTTTAGTAGAGACAGAGTCTCACCCTGTTGCCCTCAGTAGAGTTCTGCGGCATCACAGCTCACAGCAACCTCCAACTTCTGGGCTTAGGTGATTCTCTTGCCTCCACCTCCCAAGTAGCTGGGACCACAGGTGCCTGCTACAAAGCCTGGCTATTTTTTTGGTCCAATTTGGCTGGGGCTGGGTTTGAACCCGTCAGTATATGGGGATGGCGCCCTCCCCACCAAGCCACAGGCTCTGCCCATTTCCTGTTTTTCTTAACAACACAGAATGTCAGTTTTATTTGTAGTTATAATATACTCCAATAAAAATTTGCTTTCTCAGACTCTTTTGTTCTAGGGGTGGCCGTGTGATAGATCCTAGCCAGTGGAAAAAAATAAATGATTTTCTTTTCTTATAGTAGTACTGCCCTTCCCACTTTTCACTTTGCTCTTCCTGCCTAAAACATAGTAACAGCACAATAAAGGCAAATTCCATAGTTAGGATAGAAGAGTAGGAAACTAAGAAACTTAAGAACACTGGCTCTAGAATACCTACTTTTGAGTAATATTTGTAATTTGGTTTCTGTTATACATAGCTAAACCCAATCCTAACTCATACCCAAGCATTAGTATTAAAAAGATAGTATTTTCTGAATTCAGAAGCTGAGAAAAATTGTAGTTCAACCTGACATAGGGAGGATACCCAAGAAAAGTAAAGTCTAAAAAAACAAAGGTTTCTCAGGGAAGCCCAAGGACACTCCTGCATGGTCCCTTGGTAACCCAGCCCTTAAGAATTTGTAAAACTTAGCTTCCTGGGTCCTTGAAACTAATGCTTGCTGCTCACTTCCGCTTCTTTAAATCCTGTGCAGGATTTGACACCTCTAATGAGAAATAATATTGTAATTCCTTTGTCTGTCTACTTGTGGGTCCAATAAAAGGATAGGAACAGAGCTGAGGGGGCTCATTACTTTAAGGTTGATGGCTTGCTGAGTTTCCCTGCCGGCAAATAGAATTCCTTTCCCTACAATCTTTGGTGAGAGTCTAAAAGCACGTCCTGCAACAATAGTTCTGTATATTAGCATCTAAGTGTGTGTACATGCATGCATGTATGAGCATGTAGGCATATTTCGCTATAAAAAGTCATATCCTGATACTATAAAGGCATAAATAGTAGGGCTGAGTACATTGGATATTTTTTCTACCATTCTTGAGATACTTTGCTAAGAAGAATATTTTTCAGCTCCATCCAAGTAAACATGAAGGAGATAAAGTCTCCATCTTTCTTTAAGGCTGCATAATATTCCATGATGTACATAAAATACCACAATTTATTGATCCATTTGTGGGTCGATGGGCACTTGGGCTTCTTCTATCACCTGGCAATTATGAATTGGGCTGCAATAAATATTCTGGTACAAATATCTTTGTTGTAGTGTAATTTTTGGTCTTCTGGATATATACCTAGTAGAGGAATTGTAGGATCAAATGGCAGGTCTATTTTTAGTTCTCTAAGTGTTCTCCAGATGTCTTACCAAAAGGAATGTATTAGTTTGCATTCCCACCAGCAGTGTAGAAGTGTTCCCTTTTCTCCACATGCACGCCAGCATCTGTGATTTTGGGATTTGGGGATATGGGTTAATCTTACTGGAGTTAGATGATATCTCAAAGTAGTTTTGATTTGCATTTCTCTGATGATTAAGGATGATGAGCATTTTTTCATATATTTGTATAGTTTGAGGAATCTTTTGATTTCCATCTTAATTTCATCATTGACCCAATGCTTATTCAGCAACAAGTTGTTTAATTTCCATAACTTTGTGCAGATTCTAACGTTTCTCCTTGAATTGATTTCTAATTTTATTCCACAGTGATCTAAGATACATAATATGATTTCAAATTTTTTAATTTGCTGAGACTTGTTTTTTGGCCTATTATATAATCAATCTTAGAATATATGTCCCATTTGCTGATGAGAAAAATATATATTCAATAGTTTGTTCTGTAAATCTCTGCTAGATCAATTTGTTATATAGTCCTGTTTAAGTCCATTCTATCTTTATTCATTTTTTGCTTCAATTATCTGTCCAGTATGGTCAGTGAAGTGTGGAAGTCCTTCATTATTAAGATACTAGTGTTTGTTTTTTTTGCTTAGATCTAGAACAATTTTCTTTTTGAAACTGGGAGCCCTTGTGTTAGGTGCATATATATATTTAAGATTGTTATGTCTTCTTGTTGAATTGCTTCCTTTACCATTATTAGATGGCCATTTTTATATATTTTTTACTATCATTAATTTAAAATCTGTTTTATCTGATATGAGAATGGCTACACTTGCTTGCTTTATGTTGTTATTTGTATGTAATATATTTTTTCCATTCCTTTGCTTTGAGTTTGTACATTTACTGATGGGTTAGATGTACTTCCTGGAGACAGAAAATACTTGGGTTGTGTTTTTTCATCTGTTTGATCAGCCTATGTCTGCTAAGAGATATACTCGGATTATGCATGTTGAGTGTTACTGTTGATATGTGGAATGCTGTTCTGTTCATTATATTAGTAATACCTTATTTTTTAAACTTTTTACCTATTGTGCTATTGTTTTATAAGAGCTGTGAGCTATAACATTTGGTTTTGGAAGTCCTTACATAGTTGGTGTCCATTGTTCTGTTACATGTATAATACACTTTTGAGCATTTCCTGTAGGATGAGTCTAGCAGTGATGAATTACTTGCTGTTGATTGTCTTGAAAATACTTTATGTCTCCTTCATTTATGAAACTTAATGAATTTTGTTTAGCAAGATATAAAATTCTGGGTTGGCAGTAATTTTGTTTAACTAGACTAAAGCTAGTATTCCATTCCTTTCTGGTTCATAAGGTTTCTCTTGAGACATCTGCAGTTAGTCTTGGGGTGAGAGGTGGGGAGTTTTCCTTTGTAAATTACTTTGTTTTTTTCCTCATTGCTAGTAAGAGTTCTTCCTTGTGTTGACTTTGGCCGTCTGATTTCTATATTCCTTGGTGATTCCCTTTTTGCAATTAATCTCCCAGGTCTTTGTTGAGGTCCTTGAATCTAGTATCTCTAGCAAGACCAGGAAGTTTTTCTGTAATTACTCCTCCAATAGGTTTTCCAGAACTTATGCTTTTTCTTCTTCACCCTCAGAAATGCCTATGCCTATGATTCTTATATTTAACTATTTTTACATGACTTCATATTTCTCTTAGACATTGCTCATCCTTCTTGATTCTTTATTCCATATTTTTCACTGACTGGGTTAATTTGAAATAATTATCTTCAAGTTCTGAAACTCTAGTCTTAAGAACGCCACTGTTTTTTACTTCTCTAAATGAATTTGTGTCCAATTTCTAAAGTTTCAATTTTTTTTTTTTTGCTTGAGCCCAAGAGTTTGAGCTGCAAGATATGATGGCACAGCACTCTACGAAGAGTGACAAGTGAGATTCTGTCTCAAAGGAAAAAACTATCTTTAGTAAATTTTTCATTTATTTCCTAAATTGTTTTTCTGGTTTCCTGTGAGTTGGTTTTACATTTTTTCTTAGATTTCATTGAGCTATGATACAATCTATACAATTTGAAATTTTTTTATCTGTCATTTTAGTATTTTCATTTTGGTTCATCTCCATCGGTAGACAGCTGGTGATGCCATTGCTCCTTAAAGTCTCAGCTCAATCAGACTTTGGGGTACTTACACCTCTTAGCAACAGTGGATAGGAAAGGAGTGAGGGAGGAAAAGAGCCTGAACAGAAGAGATGTGATATTCTTTCCATTTTTGTCCCTCTCACTACAAGACAGCTTACCTGGAATGTCCATGCAGTCAGATCACACGATTTGCCCAGGCCCCACTGGCCCCTGTGCAGGAGTTGGAAAATATCTGTGTACTAATCAGTACACAGATGAAAACTAAGGGACTGAAGCTCCCTGGAGAAGACTAAGACACACAATGGGTGGACAAGCAGTATGGCCCTTGCCATCTCAGTTCAGGTCTATAATTTTTATATTAATGTTTTAATATTCAATTTGATATGATGATACAATGAGTTGTATATATAGTTTGTATATATAGTTTGATGTGTGCCTTAGAATTAGACTGGAAAATAAATCTAAGCTTTTATTCGCACAATAAATATTTAGTGAGCACTTTCTATAGGCCAGGTGTTTGTCTCAGCATGGAATATATACAGTAGTGAATATGAAAAGTCCTTATCCTAATAGAACATTAAAATTCCAGTCTCCTGTCTCATGAATAAAATGAAATGATTGAATGAGAAGTAGATAACATATGATTTTTTACTAGTATAAGAAAATCTGAGACTATTGTTATGTGAAGAGTTATGATGTAAAACGAGCAGGAAGACAATTAAATAGAACACAGAGACCCTTGAACACCAGCTAAAAAGTGTGACCATAGTTTGATATGCAGTAGAGGATCAAGACAAAATTTTAATTGGCAAAAAAAGTTATGCTTTAGAAAATATATTTAATCAAGAAACATCATATAGGAGGAACTGGATTTAAATCTTTTACATACAGAAATCACTCACCCAGTGATAAGGAGTGGTTATTAGCAATGTACCTAAAAGAGGCAGGGCCTCCTGTATTCTTGGAAGCAACACAAAAACATTGCTCATGAAATAGCATGTGCCTAAAATAAGAAACCCTCTGGGCTTGTGTTAGTGTTTTTTTTTTTTTTTAAGGCTATCTGAGTATATATGTATATAAATAGAAAGGTTTTGTCATTAAACAACTTTCATGCCAAGAACGTAAGTAGCAGGTGGCATAGAACCATGAGATGTAAGCATGAGACTACCCTGTTTATACCTTCCCCAAGACCAGGCAGGAAACGCTATCTTTTGTAGGACAGGAATGGTATGTGGAAGGTGGCTTACAAAGCATTGGCCTCAGTGTGGGTCGAGCCACTATACACAGGCCCCCAGGAAATACCTTGTCTTCCTCAACTACATTTCTTTAGGTAGAGTGCTCAGGTTATAACAGCTGTTCTATGAAAGCAGTCACAGTACAAGAGGGAGATTGAGGCCCCTTCTCTAACAGAGTCTGGTTTTTTGTTTGTTTGTTTGTTTGTTTTTAAATTCTTTTCCTGAGGTAAAAGTAACCAAGATGGATCATTTGAGCCAAGAAACTATCCCTGGGGGGCTTGAAGCAATCAATAATGAGAGTATTCTGAAAAGATAGCATAGAGCCTCAGAATCATTTAATTTGAATGAAAGGAAAGTGATTTAATTCTGTACCTTATGCTGCTAAGTGGGGCATACTGATTAAATTAGAATGGAACTAATAGTGAGAATATGAAATTCTATGGGAACTTAGAGAAAGATCAAGCTGTAGAAATAACAGAGAGACGTTTATGGGATGTTTGGAGTGATAAATCACTTTTTTGTGGAGTAAGAACCGTCACATTCTCTAAGAATTGATTCATTTTTTGTTAGGGGTATGAATTGTGTTGATTTTTATCATGTCCAATGTGTCTTTTCAAATATAATACCATATATTAGAACTTTGTCCCATCTTCCCATTGATTGATCTGGCAAAATCCCAGTCATCTTTGAAAATTTAGCATAGGCAGGACCTCTTTCATGCGTCCTTCGTAGATTTTACTTGAGAAGTTAAGGTCCCTTTTCTTCTTCGTTACTTTTGTAAACGTTGCACTCAGCTGTTGCTGCCCTTGCTGCGTTGTGTTTTATATATTTTTTTTATAAGATGATGTCCTTTTTATTTATGTTCATATGAGAGTCTTTTGTACCCGTCATGGTGTCTGTGGGAGGTATTTAGTCAGTATTTTTTAATGAATTAATAAAAATTCAACAAAAATATATTGATCACCAGTTGTATACAGTAGTGTTTAAAAAAATTATGATCTCTGTCTCCATAGAACTTGTATTCGATTGGGTCGTTAAATAAATAAAAGGGCCATTAGAAATGTTATTATAGGAACGCATTTAATCTGTATCTGTGAAGACATATAGGATGAATGTCTCCCGTCTGTAAATATTTGTAATTACATATTTCCATCTTAAAAGTAATGGCATGTTGAGAAAGCAATTAATATTAAAGTTACAGAAGAAAATGTCTAAGTATGAAATCAGAATATTAAGCTTTATGTTTTTTTAATGTGTACCCTTTCAGCTACATTACTATTAAAATATTTTTAATCCAAATTTATAAAAATGTGTATTTTTCAATGTGAACTGGGTCAATGATTCTTAGGCAGTGTAGGATTGACAGAATCAAGATGTGATGGCTCATCATGTGAACTCAAGATGTACCTGATTTTTTCATTCTGACATAATTATTTAGAAAGATCTTTAAAATAGTTTAACATTTCTTATTCTAGAAAAACTAATACATTTTTAAATTAACATAGTACTTTAGTAACATAGTAAAGCTCGCTGGTCATTTAAGGAGACATCTATCACAGCATTTCTTTTCACAAACTACCAAATAATTTTATCTCACTATATTTTAGTTTTCTCATTCCCTAAAATACTTTTAACACAACTGATTCTATATGCCATGGAGTAAAGAAATATTTCTTCATGAGTCCATCAATAATTGGGTATACATTCAAAATTAGGTATCTGTAGTTAGGGGTGTATGTGCACGTACATTTCGTATATTTCAGCACTATTTGATATGGGTGCACATAGAATATGGTGAAAAATTTTTAGTCAAAATTACATCTGAAAAACCTCTTAAGAACAGTAATAAACATTTTGGTTATTATTTTTAACTTAGTCTACCTGATGTAGTATACTTAATATGGTAGACTTTATGACTTGCAGATAGAAAAAGGCTGTGAATTACGGCTCTCGGCCAATGGTGTTCATCAGGTAAGCTTTTCAGAGGTGCAAGCAGTATGTGCTTGCAATAGTTTAGAGTAAGTTCTCAAGGTTGGAATATCCAAATTTTAGTCATGTTTGTTACTTATCTCTAAATATTTTTTCTTACATTTGGGGTATAGAGAGATTATTCTCAAAATTAGATGGTGAATATCCCATAAAGATAAAAAAGAAAAAAAAAGACTTAATCAGTATGACAGGTTAGTGTTTTTATTTTAAATAATACCGCATAGTATGATGAAATATATTAACAGAAAAGACTTCTAAAAAGTTAAGGGATTCTAATTTCCAAAATAAGATTATCTTGTTTGTTATTTTGTCTCAATTTGAACTGCATCTTGCACAGGAGTATTGACATAGATTCTGATTACTTTGTACACTACAAAAGGAAATTTTCGATTTAGAGAAATAATTTCTTACTAAAAAGGTGAATGTAGAATAACAGATTGCATAGAATTACAACCTATAAATAACTCACTGTTTCAACATCTTTTATTTTCTACAAAATGACATATTGGTAAAATGCAAATAAAGTAATAGAGCACCTGATGGTATTTCATTATTTGGAAAACATTAAGCTCTTTACACTAACAGAGATCACTGTAGTGCTGAATTGTGACCGTTAAAAAAATGTGGCCAATTTTTAAAATCAAATCACTTAACCTAGTGAAGGATTATTATGCTGTTTTAGTTCTTAACTAAAATGATTTCCATTACTGAATTTTGAAATTCACATTTTGAAACTCTTTTTCAAAGCTACTTTTTTCTGTTAAGGTTTATTTATTTATTTTTATACTTTCCTTTTTTCTTTCTTTTTTTGTTTTATTTCAAATTATTATGAGTGTACAAATTTTGAGATCACATTGTTCTCACTTCCAGAGTAAAGTTCTGGTTGTTATAGAGCCTTTTCCCCAGGGGACATGTTATACACCCTAACAATTTGCACAATAGGTGAGATCCCACCTCAGTCCCTCCCTCCCACCTTCTGCCAATCATCCTCCCCTCTTCCCTTTGTCCCCTCCTGCCTCCCTCTACCCCCATACTAGACTATATTTGTGTTTTATTGTTCATATGAGCATTTAATTATTTATATATTGGTTTCATATTAGTATGGAATACACTGGATATTTATTTTTCCATTTTTGCGATACTTTACTAAAAAGAATGTATTTCAACTCCATCCAGGTAAATATAAAAGATGTAATGTCTCCATCTTTTTTAATGGCTCAATAGTATTCCATGGTATACATATACCACAGTTTGTTGATACATTCATGGGTTGATGGGCACTTAGGTTGTTTCCAAGATTTGGAAATTCCAATGGTATGGAATGAACATTGTGGTGCAAAATTCTTTGTGGTAAAATGATTTTTGTTCTTCTAGGTAAATACCTACCTAACAATGAGATTGCAGGATCAGGTGGAAGGTCTACTTTTAGACCTTTGAGGATTCTACATACTTCTCTCCAAAAAGGCTATATCAGTTTGCAATCCAGTCAGCAGTGTAGAAGTGTTCCCTTTCCCCACATCCATGCCAGCATCTGATGTTTTGGGACTTTGTGATGTGGCAAATTTTGCTAGAATTAGGTGGTATCTTAGAGTGATTTTGATTTGCATTTCTTTGATGATTAAAGATGATGAACATTTATTTCATGTGTTTGTTGGCCATTCATCTGTCCTCCTTGGGAGAAGTTTCTGTTCAAGTCTCTTGCCCACTTAGAGAGGGGGTTGTTTGTACTTTTGTTGTTGTTTAACTTGAGTTCTTTGTTGATTCTAGCTATCAGGCCTCTGTCAGATTCATAACATGCGAAACTCTTCTCCCATTCCAAAGGCCATCTGTTTGCTATTTTGTGATACCCTTGACTGTTCAACAGCTTTTTAGCTTGATCAAATCCCAGTTATTTATTTTTGGTTGTGCTTCAATTTCCAGGGGGGGAGTGTTCTTCATAAAGTTTTTTCCCAGGCCAATATTTTCAAATGTTTTCCCACACTCTCCTCTAGAATTTTTATTGTTTTGTGTCTTAAATTAAAGCTTTTATCCAGCGAGAATCAAGTTTTGTCATTGGTAAGAGATGTGGGTCTAGTTTCAGACTTCTACATGTGGATAACCTATTCTCACAGAACCATTTGTTAAATAAGAATTGTTTTTCCCAGTAAGTGTTTTTATTATGCTTACTGAAGATGAAATGACAATACGTGGCTGGATTCATCTCTAGATTCTATATCCTATTCCATTGATCTACATCTCTATTTTTGTGCCAGTACCATGCTATTTTGTTCACTAGAGACTTGTAGTATAACTTGAAATTTGGCAACATGATACCACCATATATGTTTTTAGTTCTAAGAACTTTATTTGTTCTTTGGATTTTTTCTGATTCCATATGATTCAAAGTACTATTCTTTCAAGTTCTTTAAAGTATGACATTGGTGTTTTGATAGGGAATACATTAAATATATAGATTGTGTTGGGTAGTATGGACATTTTAACAATGTTGACTCTTCTCAGTCATGAGCATGGTATAGTCTTCCATTTGTTGACATCTTCTGCTATTTCCTTTCTCTAAGTTTCATAATTATTTTTTTAGAGATCTTTCACATCTTTTGTTAGATATTCCCAGGTATTTCATCTTCTTTGGCACTACTATAGAAGGAACAGAGTCTGATTTTATTCTCATCTTGACAATTGGTGGCATATTGTTAAGGTATTTTCTTAGTTATTTTAATAAGGAGTGACATCAACCCCTTTAATGCATAATAGAATCTGTATAAAAGTTAGTACTATAATAAGGTATTGAAGACCTTAAAGCCTATAATCTTTCATTAGTGTAAGGCAATACTGAAACAGCAAGACATTCACAAGATTGATACTGCTATTCCTCATCTAAAGTTGCTTTTGTCTCCTATGTGCTGAGAATTGATTTGATTTTGGAAACATCTGAAAGTGACTTAAGACTTAAAGTTGTGGGCTTGGCGCCTGTGGCTCAAGTAGCTAAGGCACCAGCCACATACACCTGAGCTGATGGGTTTGAATCCAGCCCAGGCCCACCAATCAACAATGATTGCTGCATCCAAAAAATAACCAGGGGTTGTGGCAGATACCTGTAGTCCCAGCTACTTGGGAGGTAGGAGACTCTCTTGAGTCCAGGAGTTGGAGGTTGTTGTGAGCTGTGATGCCACAGCACTCTACCCAGGGCAACAACTTGAGGCTCTGTCTCAAAAAAAAAAAAAAAAAAAAAAAAAAAAGGTTGTGACATTGAGAGTAAAATAAGATAAAATGTCAATTTTAATTATTAAAGAAATAGAAAAGCAGTTTAACATTAAATAAGATATATTACATGTTTCATGAATTTCCAAGTAGAGCTTTTATAAGTATTCTGGGCTCTTAACTTTCAGTCAATGAGAATCTTCAGGTAGGTTGGAGGTGGAGGTGAAATAATTCAAGTTGATAATAGTACAATAATTTTTATTTGAAAAAATTCCAATTATTTTCATAATATAAATAAGAGAGAAAAGGTTATCAATTCTTCTTGCCAAGTACAATTATTTAGGAGATAAATTAATAAATCATAAGCATCATTTTTATATTTGATTGAGAGTCTGGCACACATTTATTAAATATTTATAATATGTACAGGGCATAAAGATAAATTTCAGCTACTTTTTCATGTTACATAAAAATACAATAAATTTTTTATGTCTTAGGTTAAGCAAATATTCTATTTAAAATTATAATTTGAAGATACTTCTAATTCCATTTAGGACACAGAAATTTTCAAGAAACCATCAATCCCAACTTAAAAGTGTGAAAATTGGGTAATCTACAAAGTCAGAGGTATGAGATTGTAAAGAAAACTAATAGACTGAAATTCCAAAAATAATGAGCCTCTCCCAGGAAAGAAGAGACTCATGATTACATCCATTTTTGTCAGAGTAATGGGAGGAAGCTACCATCTATGTAAGAAGAGAAGATTTAACTTGTGATGGTTTATAGAGGTTGCGTGCAGATAAGCATATTCATTTAGAAGAACCAAGAGTCTTGGAGAAAAAAACATCCCCTACCAACAATTCCCTTCCAAGTCCCTTCAACAGATAGAAAGAGTAAGGTCAGAGTAAAGAACTGAGAAAAACCCATTCTAAGGTATAGGGGCCCCAGCTTATAAAGTCCAGAGGAGAACTGATAGAAATCCACATGCCCTCCAAGCCTTATAATGAGTACCGGGTAGTACAAGATGCTTTTTAAAAAAAACATTGTTTTAGGCTGAACAGAACAAACACCAAATAGAAACATGGTTCTGCATGAAGCAATGAAGAATGGTAGAACAGTATATATGTCTTAAATATAAAAACATGTATACCATTTGTAGAAGTAAAATATTAAGCAAAAGGAGTACAAAAAGAAGAAAGAGTGGTAACTGGCAGTGTACTGTTATATATAGCTCACATTGTTTTCAAAGTAATAGATTATTTTTGAGGTGTACTATCATAAGTTAAAAATGCATATTGTAATGACTATAGCACCCCTTACAAAAGGTCATAGTCAATGGAAAAGACAAAATGAATATTTTTTAAAGCAATGCCCAATTTATCTATAACACAGGAACTGAGAACAGTTGACACAAATAAAAAAATAAGATGATAGATTAAAACTAAAATATATCTACAATTACATTAAATTTTAATGTAATGTGTCAATCTGAATGCAAAATAAGAACTAACCACATGATGTTTGTAAGAAATATGCATACATTTTAAACATAAAGTCACAGATATGAGGTCTGACAACTTAATTCATGAATTTGCACTTATGTTGGTAGCACTGTACAAACAACTTGGTAAGGTTTCATAACCTTGGTATATCAGTGTCTCATGGTGGTGTTTGTGTCAATATGTGATAGTGTCTTAGTTTGAATTAGAGCAATGTACAAATATTTGTAAATTTCTTGTTAAAATTTGCAAAATTATAAGTGAAATCAAGGCCATGTTAGTCCAAGTTTGTGGGGATAATTCTATGAAGAAAATGGCAGTGTATGGATGGATTGAACATTTTTCTGAGGAGAGAGAAAGCATCCCTGCTGAAGAGAAGTCAGGGCAACCAGTAACAAGGAAAACTGACAAAAGCATTGCAAAAATTCATTGAATTGTGCATCAAAACTGTCTGCTTATGGGGAGAAGCATTACAAACCAAGAAAACATTGATATTGAAACTATTAGGAAAATCTTGACCAATAACTCTTGGCGCTTGCATCGTGATAGTCCACTAGCAAACATCCCCCCATGTCTGTGGGGGAGTTTTCAGCCAATAGACAAATCACTCTATTGGAACACCCTTCCTATTCACTTGATCCAACCCCACTCTATCCAACCCCCAATGACCTTTTTAGTTTTCCTAAGATAAAGAAAATACTGAAAGGAAGACATTTTGATGACATTTAGGACATCAAGAGTAACATGAGGACAGCTTTGATGGCCATTCCAGAAAAAGAGTTCCAAAATTGCTTTAAATGATGGATGAGGCATCAGCTATCAGTGCATAGCTTCCCAAGGGGAGGGCTTTGAAGGTGACAGCAATGATATTCAGCAATGAGGTATGTGACAATTTTTCTGGGATGAGTTCACAACCTCAATTGTCAGACCTTGTAGGTTGAAAGTAAAGGATGAATAAAAGCTATATTGTGCAAACAGAAGGTAGAACAAGGCATGATAATACTGAGAAGGGTAGATTAATATAAGAGAAAGTAAATAGTGAAAATTATTGTTATTTTCTGGGTCTTGTACACACTCCTGTATTCCAAGCTACTCAGGAGATTGTGGCAGTAGGATCACTTGAGCTGAGGAGTTGTAGGTTGCAGGTTGCAGTGAGTTATGATAACTAGTTATGATAACTAGTCAGAGCGACAGCAAAGGCATGTCTCAAAACAAAATAAACAAACACACAAAAAACAGTGTTAGCAGAAACTGCATGGAACATTTCTTAATAATAAAAAGATAAATTCATTAAGAGAACTGAATGTATTATCTTGTATTATCTAATAATTATTCATAAATAAAACTAAATGTATTTATTCATTAATAAAACTAAATGTATTATCTTGTATTTCTAATAACAAGACACACAAATACATAAAACCTGACAGAATTAAAGAAAGGAATTTGAAATCATAGCTAGAGGCTTTAATAGTTTTCCTCCATATTTAATAGAGCTATTTGGGTCTATATTTTTTAAAAATAAAAAAACCCCCAAATTTGAAAAGTACCCCCTAATTGATACAAAAACCATTACCACAATAGTAGAGTACATATTGTTCCAAAATAAACATAAAATATTCACCAAAATAGACCATATACTGGGACATAAAACCAGTTTCAATACAATTAGAAGGATCTTAAACATAGAGGATATATTTTCTTATCACAGCAATATTAAATTACATAACACTACCAATAAGATATATAGAAAATACCTATATATTTAAAAATTAAGCACCATAGTTGTAAATAATCCAAAGGCCAGAAAGCAATAATAAGAAAAAATTTCAAATATATTTTGAACTCTATGTGATGCAAGCTCAACATATCAAAATTTGGAGGTGCAACTAACATAGTTCTTAAGAATGAAATGCATAGTTTGGTTACTATATGATTTAAGAGAGGAAAGGGGCATGATTAAGGCTAGACATATATTTCTTTAGAAGCTAGCAGAGGAAAAAAGAACAAATTAAATCCAAGGAAGTAGGACAATGAAACAAAAATAAGAACAAGAATCTATGTAACAGAAAACACACGCATTAGAAAAACTTCATATGTTGAAGTTTTGTCAAAATTTGAAATATTTAGCAAATTTAATAAATTTCTAGTACTAATGGTGAAGAAATGAGTGACGCATATTGCCAATGTAAACAATGGAAAAGCAGATGTCTCTACAGATCCCACAGACACTAAAAGAGCAGTTTGTTCCCAGGGTTTTCAACTTTAATCAAATAAATTTGATCACATAGAAGAAATGGATAAATTCTTTGGAAACACAACAAACCCAATACAATAAGAAATAAAAAAATATGATAGTCTTTTTTTTTTTTTTTGAGGCAGTCTTACTTTTTCACCCTTGATAGGATGCTGTGGTATCATAGCTCACAGCAACCTCAGACTCTTCAGTACAAGTTTTTTCTTTGCCTCAGCCTTCCAAGTAGCTGGGACTATAGGCACCTGCCACAACACCTGGTTACTTTATAGAGACAGGAGCTCACTCTTGCTCAGGCTGGTCTGGAACTCCTAAACTCAAGCAATCCACCTTCCTTGGCCTCCCAAAGTTCTGGGATTACAGGCATGAGCCACCACAACTGGCCTAAAAATATGATAGTCTTTAAAGTCAAATTTGTAAGAGGAATTTCTCCATTAAAAAACCCGAGGCCCTTAGAATTCTATCAGTTTCAGAAGAGAAATATGTATTATCAATCCTATACATATTATTTTAGAGAAAAAGAGAATGCCGCCTAATCCAGAACCAGATAGAGAAATCGGAAAAAAAGAAATGTAGGCTAATATCCATCAGCATTAAAGACACACAAAAATAACATATTAGTAAGGTGAATCCAGCAAGATATAAAATGATGAAACTTCATTAGTAAGTGAGCTTTATTCCAGAGTGACAAAAATTCTCAGCAAACTAGGAATAAAATAAAGCTTTCTTAATCTGATGAAGGGCATTTTTAAAAACCTACAATTTTTAAATTATACTGAATAGTGAAATATTTATTATCTTCTTCCTGAAATAGGAACAAGAGAAGAATACTGCTATTATTCTGGTCATACTGGAATGCAAAAAGGCAAGAAAAAGAGCTAGAAGACATAAAAGAAAGAAAAGAAATAAATAAAACGTTTTGGCAGATGACAGAATGTAGCTGCAGAAAATCGTAAGTAACTTATGATAAAACTAAAACTAAAATGAATAATAAAACAAATAAGCAAGCTTAGCAAATTGCAGAACACAAAGACAATGTAAAAAAATAAATTGTATTTCCACATGCTGTTAGCGAACAACGTAAAATAAAAAAAATTTTAAATAGCATGTACAATAACTTCATAAAATGATAAAGTATCTTAGGATGAATTTGACAGAAGATGTACAAGTCCTTTGTGATGAAGACCATTAGCTGAAAGAAATTTTCCAAGGCCCAAATAAGTGGAAAGGCATGAGAAAAATGGCTTTAAATGACCCAACTTTGACAGTGCTCACATTTCTATCTGCTGAGATAGGATGAATGTTAACTCAAGTTACAGATGGAAAGCAAGATATATAATAGATATTGTGAGACTCAGTGTTAATGTCTGGAAAAAAAAATCAAAGTCTACTTTTTTCATTAAATATAATGTAAATACACTAAAAATAACTTTTAATTACATAGCTGGATCATTTTTGACAGATAGATACTCCAATGCCATCCAAACCCCTGTAGAGACATCAAACATTTTCATCATGCCAAAACATTCCCTCAGGTCCCTTCCCAATCTATCGCACCACTTCTTATTCCGTTTCATTAATCTATTTATTTACCCATTGCCGATGCCACAGAGTCTTACAAAGCTGTACAGCCAGTTTTGAAGTTAGGCAGTGTACATTCTCCAAATTTGTTCATATTTTTCAATATTTTTTGACAATTTTAGGCCCTTTTCATTTTCATATAAACATTATAATCATCTTGCCAAATGCCATTAATAAAAAAGCCCAATTTGGGGGGTACATTTTAGGTATTTTATGCCATCTTCTAGTGTCATAAATGATGTAAGGTATTAGGCTGCAAATATAGTTATAATAGAAGTAAAAGTACAATCATTGAGTTTCAGATATGCTGGGGTATCTATAACATCCCACACCCACTAGTTAAAACCCTCATTTTTTGATTTACAAGTGAGAAAGTAACAACTTCTTGAAGATCTTTGATGAAGAGATGATGATAGTTCAAATCTAGATTCAGATATTATAAATTACTGAAAATAAGGTCAAAATTTCTCAACATGGTTTATCTTTATAAACACAAGGATTGATACCTTGTGGATGTATTATTTGCATAAAAATCACAAAAGTTTATTTTTAATTATTTTGCTGACAGATTATTTTTTCCAAAGTGTAATTCATTATAATGCATGCATGAGAGTAAATGATAGTTAGACTTATCAGCAATCTCCAGAGGCTGGGAAAGTTTAACATAGTCCTCTTGATTGTTAGACAAAAATCACGCCATTCGAGAAATTCTTGTGAAAGCTTGCATTCTGAGTACTTTGCCAAAATATTACTTGGAGAGGAAATTGAAATGATATTTTAGAATATTCTCTTATCCAAATATATAATCAAATTTGAACAGAAGACTTAACGGAGAATATTAAATTTTCAGCTTCCCAATGATCAAATTACTGTCCTCATTTTCTATTGGTTACCATAAAAGAAATTTGTACTTGCCCTTTACTTATATCAATTTGTGCCTAAGGCTATCATAGAAAAAAAATGCTGTTTTCTTAAACACCTGGAAGCTCTTGAGGCTGCATCAATAGTCTTCATTGTGAATATGCTATAATGTGGCTGGAGGAAAGGATGGAGTAGGCAGCAATTAGAAGAAGCAATGTAATATTAGTCCAGCAATTCTGCTTTCGGTTTTAGAGATGATGCATTGAATTCCCCACTTCCAATAACTGACCTTCAAAGCTATGTTCATCCTTCTATAAAATGGCGTTAACCCAGGCGGCACCTGTGGCTCAAAGGAGTAGGGCACCAGCCCCAAATACTGGAGGTGGTGGATTCAAACCCAGCCTAGACCAAAAACTGCAAAAAAAAAAAAAAATAATAATAATAAAATAATAAAAATAAAAAATAAAAATAAATGGCCTAAACCTTGTCAAGGAGCATCACAGTACAAAAATTCTCCATCTAACATCGGATGGCTCTGTTTGTCTTATATGAAAAGGATAGCTAGCAATGAAGTGCATTAAGTCAACATTGAGGATTGTCGTATATAAAAAGAAATTATATTTGGCCAGATTTATGCACTGTTATTATAATATCACCTAATTTTGGTGCTGTATGGATAATGCAGATTTTTGAATCTTCAAAAATGAAAAAAAATTCAGTGATTATTCATATTTTTAGCAAAGAGATTTGAGGATTTGAAAACATTTTGAGTTTCCATAATGCTGACACCAAAAGTATTTATTCTTCATGATGCACTTTGAATGTTTGTAACTAAATATTTTTAATACTAAACTTCGGTGACAAAATTATGTTTTCATTTTCTCAACTTGGTATAGTTCTCAAGAATCAGAGTCTCAAATATAATGCCATTAAAAAAATGTAACTGTTAAAGTTAAGTATAAAAATTTAATTTTCAGATTATTGATGTTATTTTTTGACTTGTTTGATCTGTATAATTCAGGAGTGGGGATGATGCAGCCCCAAATCCACATGTGGTCTTCTAGGTCCTTAAGTGAGGCCTTTTGACTGACTCTAAATTTTACAGAACAAATCCTCAAGGTATGAAATTTTAATGAGTTGTCAGTACGTGGCAAGTTCATGAACTTAATTGCCACCTTGTAAGCTATAAGAGATAAATTGACAGCTGCTATCCTTATGATTTAGTTTTAACTTTTCCCAGCTTATGGTGTCACTACTGCATGAGACTAGTTGCAAGAGTTCATGATGGTCAAGTACACCAGTATGTTGCCAGCTTTTGACAATGGAGCACTGTGTTTCTGTTTGAAATGGAATTTGTGATTAGTTGCACAATTTGATAGTACTTTTTAATTTTTTTTGATTAATAGCCCATCTTTTCAAAGAAGACCAAGAGAACACTGAAGGAAGAGAGCTTTAGATGAGGGTTGAAAATTGCAATATTATCTTATTTCTACTAAAGATAAGATGATTGCTAGCTTTATGGCACTGCAATATCAGCTAAAGAAATCCAGAAATCATAAGGAGCAAAATTGGTCATCAGATATGAAATCTATGACTTCAAATCAAAAGTTTAGTTTATTTTGCCTCAAACAAGAGGGAGCACATTAAATCAAAGTATGCTCTTAAAATACAGACAGAGTTTCCAACTTGTCCCAGCCATGAAGAAGCCTAGAGGGCAAATGGCAATGAAATTGTGAAAGGCATTTTCCCCAGCTTGTTGGGAATTGAAATTTTTTTCCTGCAAGAAGTGGTCCAAAGCCTTGAAGAAGCGGTAGTCAATTGGTGCAAAGTCAGGCCAAACTAGTGGATGACAGAGTTCCAAGTCTAGTTATTGTAGTTTGATCAGCCATGTTTGTACAACATGTGGTCCAGCATTGTCTTGCATGAGGATCATCTGTCTCTATTGGCCAATCTCAACTGTTTAATCATAAGCAACCTCATTAGTTCATCCAACTGGATGCAGCTGACTTCTACTGTCATCAATAGACCAGGTTTCGTGACGCTGTAGTAGCGGATAATGCCAGTCCTGGGCCACCAAACATACCACTAGCTTTTTTTGATGAATGTTCAGTTTTGGGCTGTGTTTAGCACTTCACTGTTATCCAACCATGTGATAAATTTTTGTGGTTGTCAAAAGGAAACTTTCTTTTTTTTTTAAATCGCATGGAACAATACAGTAAAGAAATGGTCCACCAGTAGTCATGACACCAAAGAAAGGCAAACTTCAAGACAATTTCTCTTCTGACACTTGTTTAATTCATGCAGAACCCACCTATCCAACTTCTTGATCTTGATGATTTGCTTCAAATGGTCCAATATTGTTGGAATATTAATGTCAACCCTTGCTGCTAATTCATGTGTAGGTTGCAATGGATTCATTTCCTCTACAACTTTCCACTCATTGTTATCCATCTTAGTCTCAGGTGACCCACATGGCTCATATTCAAGATTAAAATTACCAGAATGGAATTTCTCAAGCCTTCAACATGCAGTGCTTTCATCAGCCATATCCTTCCCAAACACTTCATTGATATTTTGAGCTGTCTGCATGGCATTGGTTCCACAAAGGAACTCATATTTGAAAAAAATGAATTTTTAACTTATCCATGGTTTTAAAAATTGATGCAAACAAAAAAAAATTGAAGGATAATTATAAGCCCAAACATGCATTTGAAAGGATGAGAATGTACCTTCACAATAAAAATAAAACAAGAAGTGTCAAAGTGAAATGCCAGGGACATCAGTTGTTAAACTGAGTGTTTAAAGATACTGTACATTTCATGCACATTAAACCTAATATTTTAAATGAGAGGGAGAAGCAGGAAAGGTCATATTGCAGAAATTAAAAGATGAAAAGCAAAGACAGTTCTTTCAAGCAGCAATAAGATCTGGAAATAGTGCCACTAGACAAACTTATAAAGTAGTTTACATACTCTGGGGGAAAAAGAGAAGCCCTACAGTGATGTAAAAAATGTGAAAGAATGCACAAAGTTACAGGATGCTCGGACTCCTGCAACATCTCAAAGTACAAACACCTGCCTCTTTCAAGGAGCACCTTAACTGATTGGCAGTATGAATTAGCCTTCAACCACTTAACAGAACAACTGCATTCTGTTATTTAAAAGGAAAATATGTATTATTCAATTTTGGGATTTTGTTTTGGATGAATCAAAAGAGGTATCAGTAGAATCATCTGAGACCACTGACTTGGCATTTATACTTCTTTGGGGTCATAATAGATTTTCTTAGCCACAAAGAATTACTCTCTTTGGGCAATGGTGCAAACAGAACTTGGGGAATAGATATCTTCAATAACTTTCAAGATAAATGTCATGAAGTTGGGCTAAATTTTGTAAATTTACTTAGAATATGTATATAGACAGTGCACCTTCTATGACAGGAAAACATTAAGAGTTTATCACAGAGATTTTTTTTTAAAGTATTAACAGATCCAGTTGCTCTCATTCCTTTTCATTGTACCTTGCATCAGCAAAATCCCTATGCTAAAGCTAGTATTTTAAGTAACACTTTGCAACAAATTGTAAGTATTGTTAACTACATTCCAGCAAATGCAACATGGCATTCTCAGTTTTATAACATGCTAAAGTTGAGCTATGAGGTGTTCAATGTTGATTCTCTATATCATTCTCAATGTGTTGGCTAGCTCAAGATAGGTGTTAGCCAAAATTTTATCTTTGTGAGAACAGACAGTTAAATCTGTTTATGAGGAACAGAATCAGCAAGGTGGATTATTGGAATAAGATTTCTATAGGAATGAAGCATCACTGTGTGATACCACGTGAAATCAAAATGATCTGAATATTTCTTTGTGAGGTAAAACAAAAAAAGCTGTCTTTTTTCAAAATATATTATTTTCTTTTCTTTCTTTTTTTTTTTTTTTTTTTTTTTGAGACAGAGCCTCAAGCTATACCCCTGGGTAGAGTGCCATGGCATCACAGCTCATAGCAACCTCCAACTCCTGGGCTCAAGCGAGTCTCCTGCCTCTGCCTCCCAAGTATCTGGGCACCACCTCACAGGTGCCCGCCACAACGCCCGGCCA
>CAUYQV010156067.1:0-22828 GCA_963574575.1 Galagoides demidoff | reverse complement strand
GGCTCCATCTCAAAAAAAAAAAAAAAAAAAAAAAAGAGTTTATTCCCCCTTAAAAAAAAAAAGAAAAATATTTTTTAAATAAAATGAGACCAGAGAAAATATTTTCCAAATCAGCAGTATTTCATTTATTTTTTAGGGGGGAGTGCATATCTATTTATTTTTTTATCTAATTTTTTTATTAAATCATTTCTGTGTACAATGTGCCGATTTTATATACAATTTGGAATGGAATGCGTATGCCAAACTGGTTAACAAAGCCTTCACCTCACTTACTAAATATTATGTTAAACATTTATACTTTACTCTTAATAGATTTGACATGTACCCTTGCAATATACACCATAGGTGAGGTTCCACCAATTACCCTCCCTCCACCCAACCTCCCCCCTTAACTTCCCCTCCTCTTCCCTCCTTCATCCTGGACTATAGTTGTGTTTTATCTTTCATATGAAAGTGTGGGTGATTTTATATTGGTTTCATAATAGTACTGAGTACACTGGATACTTTTTCTTCCATTTTTGAGATACTTTACTAAGAAGAATATGTTCCAGCTTCATCCATGTAAACATAAAAGAGGTAAAGTCTCCATCTTTTTAGGCTGTGTAATATTCCATGGTATACATATATCACAATTTATTAATCCCTTCATGGGCCAGTGGGCACTTTGGGTGCTTCCATGACTTGGCAATTATAAATTGGGCTGCAATAAACATTCTGGTGCAAATATCTTTGTTGTGAAGTGATTTTTGGTCTTCTGGATATACCTAGTAGAGGAATTACAGGATCGAATGGCAGGTCTACTTTTAGATGCCTAAGTGTTCTCCAAACTTCTTTCCAAAAGAAACGTATTAGCGTACATTCCCACCAGCAGTGCGGAAGTGTTCCCTTTTCTCCACATCCATGCCAACATATGTAGTTTGGGGATTTTGTTATGTGGGCTACTCTTACGGGAGTTAGATGATATCCCAAAGTGGTTTTGATTTGCATTTCTATGATGATTAAAGATGATGAGCATTTTTTTCATGTGTCTGTAGGCCATGAGCCTGTCTTCTTCAGAGAAGCTTCTGTTTAAGTCTCTTGCCCTTAACGAAATGAGATCACTTGTCCTTTTCTTATTAATAAGTTTCTGTTCTCTGGTGGTGCCTGTGGCTCAGTGTGCAGGGCACCGGCCCCATATACCGAGGGTGGTGGGTATGAACACGGCCCTGGAGAAACTGCAACAAAAAATAGCTGGACGTGTGGTTGGCATCTGTAGTCCCAGCTACTCAGGAGGCTAAGGCAAGAGAATCACCTAAGCCCAGGAGTTGGAGGTTGCTGTGAGCTGTGATGCCACTGCACTCTACGGAGAGTGACAGGATGAGACTCTGCCTCAAAATAAAATAAAATAAGTTTGTGTTCTCTGTGGATTCTGGTTATCAAAACTTTGTCGGAAATATCTTGTCCCATTCTGTTGGCTGTCTGCTTGACTTACTTACTGTGCTCTTGGCTGTGCAGAAGCTTTTTAGATTGATCAGATCCCAGGAATTTTTGGTGTTGCTTCAATTGTCTGGGGGATCCTCCTTATAAAATATTCTCCCAGGCCAATTTCTTCAAGTGTTTCCCCTGCACTCTCTTGAAGTATCTTTACAGTTTCATGTCTTAAGTTTAAATCTTTTATCCAGTGAGAATCAATTTTTGTTAATGGTGAAAAGTGAGGGTCCAGTTTCAGTCTTATTCAAGTTGCCGGCCAGTTCACCCAGCACACTTTGTTAAAGAGGGAATCTTTCCCCCAATATGTTTTTGATAGGCTTATCAAAGACCAAATGAAGATAAGTGTCTGGGTTCATCTCTTGATTCTGTATTCTGTTCCATACATCTACCTCTCTATTTTTGTGCCAGCACCATGCTATTTTGATCACTATAAATTTATAGTATAACCTGAAGTCTGGTAGTGTGATTCCTCCTGATTTGTTCTTATTTATAAGTAATGTCTTGGCTATGCAAGGCTTTTTCTGATTCCATATAAAACAAAGTACTATTTTTTCCAGATCTTTAAATTGTGACAGTGGTGCTTTAATAGAGATCACATTAATTTGCATATTGCTTTGGGTAGTTTGGACATTTTAACAATGTTGATTCTTCCCAGCCATGAGCATGGTATGTTTTTCCATTTGTTAACATCTTCAGCTGTTTCTTTTCTCAGAGTTTCGCAGTTCTCTTTATAGAGATCTTTCACATCCTTTGTAAGGTAAATTCCCAAATATTTCATCTTCTTTGGCACTACTGAAAAAGGAATAGAGTCTTTGATTGTTTTTTCATCTTGACAATTATTGGTATATATAAAAGTTACTGATTTGCGAGTATTGATTTTGTAACCTGAGACTTTGCTGTATTCCTTGATCAATTCTAGGAGTTTTTAAGTTTAGTCCCTGGGATTTTCCAGGTGTAGGATCATGTCATCTGTAAATAGTGAGAGTTTGATCTCCTCTGACCCTGTTTGGATACCCTCGATAACCTTCTCTTGCCAGATGGCAATGGCTAAGACTTCCATTACTATGTTGAGTAGCAGTGGAGACAGTGGGCATCCTTGCCTAGTTCCTGATCTGAGAGGAAATGTTTTCAATTTTACTCCATTCAATATGATATTGGCTTTGGCCTGCTGTAGATGGCCTCCATCAGTTTAATAAATGACCTTTCTAAGCCTATTTTCTTAAGTGTTCTAATCATTAAAAGATGCTGGATATTACCAAAACCTTTTTCTGCATCAATTGGGAGAATCATATGGTCTTTGTTTTTTATTTTGTTTATGTGATGAATTATATTTATAGGTTTACATATGTTGAACCAGCCCTGAGACCCTGGGATAAGCCAACTTTGCCATGGTGTAGAATTTGGTGTGTTGAACAATATTTGATTTACTCTCCAATTTTATTGAATACTCCTCTGACACCATTTTAATTGATGCAAAATATTCAGCAGTGTAGGAGATTCAGTGAACCAGTGTGTTGATCCAGTTCATTCTGATATGGAGGCTTCCTAGGGAGGTTTTCAGTTTGCTTCCTGCTTTGCAAACTGAGCACTAGTAGAAAATTTTTATACATACATCTACATGCATATTATTTACTATGTTCTCAGCATCAATTACATAAAGAGAATCCAAGTTAATGAGTTTGTGAATTTCATGTCTTTTGTTATTCCTTATTAAATCGTTCCTCACAAAGTCACTGATTTATAATCCTTCTAGCATTACGTGAAAACTCCGTGGGTAGTTGTTTCTATGTTTCTTTATAATTAATGAAAATGTTGAATTATTTTACTTACCTGAAAAGTACGCAATTGAAAAATAAATGTGTTGAAGATTAAAGGAGGCTATAATAACTTAAATAAGATCAAAGAATAAAAAATTCTCCCTGTGAGTGATTTCTCAAAAAAAAATTCTTAAGTAGTGTTCTAAAGGCACTGTAATTGTTTGAATGGGAAGAATTGATTGTTAGTGGTGAAACAAACCCTATAGACGTACAATTAGCTGCTATTTGATTAAAGCCCTTACTTATTTTTCTTTTCTTCCCATTTATGTCCGTCCATTAAAAACAAACTACTTGTGGATTGATATGGATGGATGATCATTTTCTGTCAAAGTTATTCAAATCAGCCTTTTGATATACTACACTGTATATTCTGTGCATACCAGCATCAGTTTAAAGGAAAGTACATTTTAAGCTTTTTCCAATGTAGAAGAGTTTATCTATTTGCATTCACATATAATTTATAAATTACTTTGATATGATTACTATGTAATAAATGCTGTAACTATATAGGACTTAAGTATAATTAGAACAATTATAATCACACTATATTTTGAGGTTACAAAATATAACTCCAAGTATAATCATATTCATTGATTTTTGAAGGTGTGTTTGCCTCAACAATATATAAAAGGCAAATCTGAACTTATATAATTGATGGACTAAATATTATCGTTCACAAAGGAATTTTTAAGTTGTTATTAATTTCTTAAAATTAATTCTAAAAATTGCTTGAGTGTTATAAATATGCTATCTTTCAAAAACTTTGAAATTTGGCCATCTCAGAAAACTTCTGAAATATGGGCAGAGCCTGTGGCTCAAAGTTAGTAGGGCACTGGCCTCATATACCAGAGGTGTCAGGTTCAAACCTGGCCCCAGCCAAAAACTGCAAAATAATAATAATAATAATAATAAACCTTCTGAAATAGGCTTGGTGCCTGTAGCTAAGTGGCTAGGGCACCAGCCACACATCAGAGCTGGTGGGTTTGAATCAGCCTGGGCCAACAGAACAACAATGAAAACTACAACAACAACAACAAAAAATAGCCAGGTGTAGTGGTGGGTGCCTGTTGTCCCAGCTACTTGAGAGGCTGAGGCAAGAGAATCTCTTGAGTGCAAGAGTTTGAGGTTGCTGTGAACTGTGATGCCACAGCACTGTACCCAAGGCGACATAGTGAGACTGTGTCTCAAAAAAAAAAACAAAAAACTGAAATAATTTTGATAGAAATTATATTTTAATATTTTCCTAGCTTTTCTTTGCTCTTTTAGACTTTTCATAGGCTAGCCCTCTTATATATATCTCAGCATTCCCCCCAAGTAGTGTAATATTTGAGGCCCAAATTATTCATCTCATTCTAATAAATCATGACTCAGGATGGAATTCACTTTGAAAAAGAAACATGGGTTTTAGAAAGCATATGTTCTATGGAGAGGAAGGAAGAAGAAACTTAAATTGAAGATGAAGGTGGCTTTACACTAGCCAAAATGGGGACAACTGCCCAACTGAAACATAGCTATCTGTTGTACTGAGAGAGTATTAGAAGCTGATAAAATATTTCATGTAGAATGATGTAAGATAATTATAGCAGTCAAATTTAATGTAAAGGGAAGAGAGATGTCAAAATTAAGAGGAAATTTCAGGGTTGTTTTTGATTAGAGAATAAGACAGATTTGAGATCTTTTTGTGGTGGGTGACATACTTCTTTCTGCATTACTTAGGCATTTAGTTTTGATTTTTAAAATTAAAACAATCTTTTAAATTGTATTAATATTTAATTCCTATCTCCTACTGGTAGTCATTTGGATGAGCAGTTGGAATTTCACAGTTTCGAGAACTAAATTTCAATTTTATCATAAAGTAATACATCTTCATTTGTAAGGCATTTCATGTAAAAAAATTAAGTTTTTCCTGATCTATATCTAGGCATATATTTTTTTCTCTTTGTACATAGATAAGATTCTTCAAGGCACTCATGAATATTTTGGTAGGTCCCATGGGGGTCTGACATTTCAATATTTCCTGCCATGCTTGAGAAGGAAGCGTTTCAAAAAATTAAAGGCAGTGATAAGCAAACCCTTCATTAATAAAACAGACTATTAAGTTTGCAGCTCCTGTACTTAAAATTTCCCTATTTTATCTAAAATTAATTTGTAGGTACCGTGAACCTTTTTGAAGTGTGGAAAAAAAAAAAAAGATGAAGTTAAGGGCAAGGTTTAAAAAAAAAAAAGGCTTCATCTCCAGTACATCTCTGCTCTACAGATCATTTCTCCTTTATTTAATAATTAATGCCAGCTACACCAGCATGTTTAAATCCTCAACAGATAAGAAATAATTAAGTTAACACCACTCAAAATGATATGTAACATCTCAATCAGGGAGAATTTTAAAGTGGTAACAACGAGGATGGAATTATTGGAAGCTGCACCGTAGGATATTTTTTTCCCTGTCAAAGTCAAAGGCACGTTTGTACAGACGCAGGAAAACACCACACTCTGGTGAAGTTCATGTATCATCTGCTAAAATAACTAATGTTGCTGCCAGCAATCTAACGAATTCTCCGTGACACAGACACCACTCTTCTGCCTTTTGAAGTTAGTTCTCAATTTGAAAATTAGACATATCTCCAGATGTTAGAACTCCGTTCATTTTCCCTTTCCCCAGAGAGAGAAAGAGAGTGTGTGTGTCTGAGTGTGATGAGTTTTCCTTTCTCTTCCCTCTTCCCTCTCTGGGAAACCATTGATGTGCCTTTGCCCTGAGTGCCTCAGTACCCAGGTATCCGTAAGTAAAGGAAAGGGACCATATAAAGTGGTATTTCAGCAGAAACACCCCTTGCCTTATTTTGACAACCACTTAATGTTTAACGGACCCAGATAATTTTCATACTTTCATTGGACCTTCTACCTCATTTACTTTGCTTTTTCTGAAACATGGGGAAAGTGACAATAATACACAAACGCCCACTCAAAGCAACCACGGGGAAGGACTTGCTTCTTAAATTCCATGAATGTTATTGCATGTCAGACAGATTGTTAAATCATTTCCAAAGAATTTCACCTCTTTAGCTTTCCATAGAAAAAGTCCTGCCAATTCCACTTTTCCAGGCCAGTGGATGAACTTCTAAGAACGACATGAAGTGTAGTTACTCCCTTCTGTCCCTAGAGAAAGACGGAGAAGTACCCATGAACCCACAGCCAGCACACTACAGTATAATCATGGTCTGGGGCACTTCAACTATTTTGAAGCCAAATTCCCAGTCTAAACTGAGGGACCCAAGAATACCTGGGGCAATTGCAAAGGCAAGCTAATAGGTGATGGCAGCCAATGTCTGCTGCCTCAGTCTCAGGCCACTGAGGAGGTGAAGGGACTGAGACCCCACCAGTCACTGCAGGTGGCAGGGCTGACAGTCCCCTGGCTGATCCACCTGCTGGGCTGGGCTCACTCAGATCAGGAGGAGAGGTAGGCGGAGTTCCCCTTCCCTCCTGGCTGTTTCTGTCAGAACTCTGACCTGACAACACCAGCAAAGCAAGTCGGGCAGAGGGGAGGCTCGGCTGTAGTGCTACTTTTCCCATCTGTTCAGGTTCATTCTCCCCAAAGTGGGTACTTCTCAGATTTTTAACAGTATTTAATTTTAGAAAGTATTTTTAGTGCCTTATTTTCCCAAAATACCAAAAAGCCTGTGTACCACGTTTGTGACATGGTCTTTATTCCTTCTTCCCTGCAGGATGCTGACAGTGTGAGCAGCCCACATTTACCCATCTTTTGCATTTGCTGGTTAATATTGAGTATATTCTCCCATTTACAGTAGAAATTCTGTCTCACTCATGTTTGTGGGTAGGCCTGGGTTTGAACCTGCCACCTCTGGCATATGGGGCCGGCGCCCTACTCCTTTGAGCCACAGGCACCAGCCCTCACTCATCTTTTCATCCCCAGCTTCTAGCACAGAGTCTGGCATAGAGCTGTGCTGTCAAACATGTTTTGGAATGCACTGAACTGAGGTGATGCATCTTATTTATTTATGTATGCATACAAAATATTTTTTCTGTCAATAGTAATTTGATTCATTAATTATGACATCTAAAGTCAAGGAGAGGCTCACTCTTTTCCTGAATATTTCTGATTGACTAAATAGCATGAAGATATTACCTAACAAGCATTCAAAAACTATCCTGAAATTGTCTTGCTTTATAAACTGAGTTGTCCTGTGTGTACTATAGACTTTGTCTTTCCATACATAGTGGTCCTACGTATACTTTGTCTTTCTTTCTAAACATGAGTAGTCCTACGTATACTATGTATAATAAATTTATGGAATCAGAGAAAGCAAAATGTATTAGTCAAGATTTTTCAGAAAAAGAGAGAGAGATGTTAAGAAATTGACTCACTCAGTTATGAAAGTTTGGCCAGTCCAAAATAGGCAGGTTTCACAGGTGACCCAAAGAAGTTGATGCCGCTGTTCAAATCTAAGGGTAGTCTGGAAGTTTTCCATGTCATGGCTTAGATGTCAAAGTAAAATTTAAAATCTTAAATGCATTTTTCATCTTCCTTGGAGGGCTTTGGTCTGTTTTTTCTTAAGCCCTCAAATGATTGGATAGAATCTACACATATTATGAAGGATAATCTGCTTTATTCAAAGTCTATTTATTTAAACTATAATCTCATTAAAAACACCTTCACAGCAATATTTAGACTGGTGTTTGCTAAAATATCCAGGCACCTGTTCTCTCCAAGTTCACATATAAAATTAACCATTTCACAAATTATGGGTATGGGAATTTGGAGATTTTCTTGTTGAATGACCTCAGTTGAGTGAAGAAAGTACCAACAAGAACTGATTAAAAACCCAGAGATAAATATTAAACTTGTTACCTTGCACTAAGTAAATGTTGACCAACCTGCACTAACTTTTTCTGCATCAACTGTCCAAGGAATTTAAATTTGTAAATGATTGGAATTTGCATATTTTAGTAAGGCATTGAAAAATCTTAAATGCATTTTTTCTAATTGCTGTCTCTTCTTTGCATATACCTGAAACTTCCAAGAAGTGATGGTCCACAAGAAAGCTGTAAACGTTTATGTCATTCTTCTTTTGCAAAAATCTTGGCCAGCCCAGTTAAATTCTAAACCAAAATCAAGATTCTATCAAGTGCCCTTTCCTTTAAGCCTTCTGTAAAAACGCATATGGAGTAGTAATGCCCTGTCTTCACCTATGCGTCCATGGGATATAGTCTATGACTTTATCACAGCAGTCTCATTTTATTCATAATTACTTATATGTAATCAGTAGATTGACAGCTCTTCTATATGACCTAGCAGAGCACTAGGTCCTTGACATTCTGATGTGGTCTGCAGCTCAGCAGCATCAGCATCAGCTGGGAACAGGTCAGAGATGTGAGTCACAGGCACGGTTGGGTATCTGAAAAACTGAGTATTTACCAAGATCCTCCAGGTGATTTTATGATGTTATATTAAAAGCACTTTTCTAGGTATTTATGTAAGCAATGTCTAAGGCAAGATTTCTGCATTAAAAGAATTCATGTTCTAATATGGAGATTACTATTACTTTGTAGGACAGCCAGGTTTTCTCCCAGGTTGAGCTTTCTAAGACCTATTCCATATGCCAGGGATATCCAAACCTCCTTGCTCTTCCTGCCAAATCACTGAACTCCTTGTGCTTTCCATGTCATGGCTTAGATGTCAAAGTAAAACATACACTAAGCTATGAAATAGTATTTAAAACTCCACAACCATTGCCATTGCCTAACCAGGTCTTGCTAAGTTTAGTCAAAAGAGTTTGTGCATTATTGCTTTTGTTTTGTTTTGATTTATTTTCCAGTGTCTGTGGCTTGTGCTATAGATAAGTGCTAGTCTGTCTATTGGAAAACAATCAATCTCAAAACACATGATTGAAGTGTCTCTTTTTCATATGGCCTTGAAATGTTAACCCATCATGTAGCATGGGTTTGTTTCAGTTCTCCTGCAGTTAGCGTGAGAGTAGGAATCCCTCTACACTGTACAATGTTACCCTCAGGGTCTTACCATGACATCATACCAGGTGGGTCCTCAATAAATATGCCTTGATTCTTGAATGTGTGATGAATGTAATTAAGTACATAATAGCTGCACACCAAAGAAGAAAGGACAGCTAGAAATACAGAAATTTGTACAAAAAGTAGAGTTCTTTGATGCAAAGCTGGATTTTTTTTCCTGTCAATTCTAAACACTAGAAGGGAGAGTTTGCCTAATGATTTATTGTGGGTACCACAAATTTCATCTTTGATAGCTTGATGAATTTAAATTTGTCATTCTCCTCACCACCCCCGAGATTGCAATTATCAAGTAGTGAGCACTAAACAGAAGTGAGGATGATTAGAAAAATAATTTGTTGCTAATGAAATCAGCAAATAGCACCCTGACCCTATTCATTTATTTTAGGTACTCAAGTGGCCAACTAAAATTAAGAATTTAAATCCTTAATCTCATAACTAAATCCCTTCCCCCATCCCTACTGAAAAAAATTACCAACCAAGGTTAAAGAAATGCCTCCTTGAATTTGATGAAGTATTTCCATTTTAACTTCAAGAAAAATTTGCAGAGTTTGATATTTCTCTCAGGTGCTTGCAGGGGGCTTAGTCTTAATATCATTTTTAATGTGTTAGCTATTATTTTTACATAAATAGTTTAGCAGCAGGCTATATATTAAATCCTGAAGTACACTGTATTCTTAATATTTCTGAAAATAAATAAAAGCTCACAGAAGAAACATTTATGAAAACTTATATACCTTCCTATACATCCAGCTGAAAAAATAAAAGTTTATTAAAGAAAACAAGAGATCCTTTTGAGTGGTTGAAGATAATGCCAGAAAATCAACTTGAATAGGATAAGCTCTTTGAGAAATCTCTGGATCTTGTTATGGTCAGTTTCAGCAATTCTAGTGACAATGTTAACAATGGATTCATTATGGCTCAGAATGTATTTGTACAACGCCTTTAAAAGTAAGCACCTGGGCATAGAGCTTTGCTGAGAGGACGTTTGTGTGACTACTGGCATTTGGGGAATGTATGAAGAACGGCCACAAATCTTCAGGCTTGTGTGGCATGACCAATTTCAGTGAAGCCTTTGACTGAGATCTCCTGGTATCCATTTCTAGGTACCAAGGAGATGCCCATCACCACTGTTCCTTGGTGCTTAGGGGAAGAGATTAGAAAGATTGCCAAATTATCTTGAGCTCATTAACTGGAATTCAAAGTAGAGCAGTATTTTATGTACTTTAGCTGTTGCACACTTAAGCATGACTATTTTCAGCACATACAGTAGTAATAGCATTATTTTGCACCCATGTAGCACTCTCATATTCACAAAGTATTGAAACATATTTGAATACGTATTTCCATGTTTCCCCCAAAATAAGACACTGTCTTATATTTATTTTTTCTCAGGAAGACACACTAGGGCTTATTTTCAGGGTACATCTTATTTTTATTAAGCATAATATAACAATCTACATTTATTCAAATACAGTTAAGTCATTTTCCTCTGGAACCTGACCAGGGGAGTTGCCCTTGTTGGTGGGGCTGGTGCTAGTGATGCATGAACTCCTTTACCCTAACCTTTCACAAGTGTGCAATAGGATGCCTGCAACCACGGTTTCCACACGCACACCCGCGCAAGTGCAAATGGTTCAGAGAAAAGAGCTGTGGCAGATAAAAGGTATTCCAGTCTTCCTTACTGTCCTGCATGGAAATGCATGGAGTGCATGCAGATATGCCTCATAGCCACATCCATCACTGTCTTATTATCAGGGTAGGGCTTAAATTTAACAAACGCACAGAAATCCTGCTAGGGCTTATTTTTATGGTTGGTCTTATTTTCGGAGAAACACAGCATTAGAACACAAAAATATATAATATTCCCATAGTGATTATGGAGAAACTGAGGCATGATCAAATAAATAAGTTGAACTATCTAAGCCTACATATATTCAATTATGTAAAAACCTACATAGTAAAATTTTATATTGCAATACAGGATCATGAACATTTTCCTGGTCAGCATTACCTGATATGTGATATATTCTCCAGTTCATAACAGTGACTCACCTGCTGACAATTCTCACCATGATGGAAGAGCATCCCCCATCCTGGGTAGTATCACACAGATGATTCTGACACCCTCATTCCTGACCTTTAATGAGAATCACGGACCTGAAAGAATGATGTTCAGAAATCCAGGAGGGCCTAAAGTTACATCTTCTAATTGCTTATTCTAAAAAATGTTGCTACATTTTGTTTCCATGTGAATGAATGACATTTTTCAGAATTGAATATTATTGATTTTGGTTTGCGGTTAAATAAAGTAATACCCAGTTTTTCTTACCACCTTTTATGCAAGAATCACAAGTATAATTTTTCATTCAGTAGACTAGGTTGACAATTCATAAGACAAGTTATAGAATGTGCTTTGTCTAGAATAACTGATTTTTAAAGTACTGCAAGCACGTAATTTTACTTGTCTAAAAAAGTATGCTCTTTTCTATGCCAGGAATGAACCTCACTATCTTCAGCAACCGGATCTTAAAATGCCCTTCCCTGATGGATAGTCCCAAAGTTTTATGTCCATTCCTTCTTCAGTGACTTTTGGCACACATATATTACAAATTTTTGTGTTTATTTAATAGTATACCCCAGGAATTTTAAGTTCCTTGTTTAAATCTCACAGAGTGCTATAAAGATGTTACTACAGTTGTTACCATCTAATGGATGACAAAGCTGAAATCCAGAGATACCAACCACATGTTTGGAAAGGATGTGGCTAATGAATGCCCAGTACATCAATGGTTTGGAAAGTTCCATTCTGATGATTTTAATCTTGAAAATCAGGTCTTTTGGCCAACCTGAGATCAAGGTGGATGAAGATGAGCTGAAAGGGTATTGGAAACGAATCCATCTCATGTGGATGGATGATGAACCATCCTACTCATAAATTAGAGCAAGGTGAGATGTCACAATTCCAACACGTCGCACCATTTGAAACAAATCAGCAAGCTGCATAGATGGTTTCTCCATGAATCAAACAAGCGTCAGAAGAGAAATCATCTAGAAGTTTGTCTTTCTTTGCTGTCACGACATAAAGGTGAACCATATCTACACCATATTGTCACAAGTAACCAAAAAAATGAATTCTCTTTGGCGATCATAAGCATTCAGTACAATGGTTAGATAAACACCAAGTGCAAACACAGTTCAAAACCAAATATTTATCAAAAAAATTAATGATGTCTGTTTAGTCTCCAGTGCCGGTGTTATCCATGTCAGCTTCGTGAAACCTGAGTCAGGTGATCACAGCGGACATCTGCTGCAACCAGCTGGACAAAATGATGAGGATGCTTCTGACTAAGTAGCTGAGATTGGTGAAAAGAGACAATTGCAAGATGATGCTCAACCACATGTCACACAATGATGCTCAACTACAGACGCTGGACGAGCAAACCCTCCGTCAGCCACTGTGCTCACCAGACTTGCACCAGCTGACTAGCATTTCTGGCTTTGGACCACTTCTGTGGAAAAATACTCAATTCTCAACAGGCTGTAGAAAATGTTTTTGATGATTTCATCTCCAGTCCTTCCCCAGGCTTCTTTGCTGATGGCAAGGAGAAGCTACCAGTAAGATGGCAAAACCAAATGAATAGTTTAGGTGTAGACTTTGACTGTACTGCTTCTTGATAAACTAATTCTTTGATTTGAAACTGGGAACTTCATATTTGATGCCCTAACATTAAGTAACTTGACAAAGAACATATAAATTAGTGAGAGGTAGAGTTCAAATCCAGACTACCAAACTTCAGTGGTCATGCTATTAACTGTCTCATAATACTGTCTTTCAAAAAGAGTGATTTGTGATTTAGTTTGAATTTTATTTTCACTGAGATTGAGTTTTCTTTCCTAGTAAAATTCATAATCTATTTGTTTCAAATATGACATTCAGGTATTTTAGGAATGCAGCACTACATTAGTATGTATTTTCTGTAAGATTTTATAATGTGATTCAGATAACTTCTGAAACTTGTCAGTTCTCAAGGTCATAGTATATTTTAATTCTCCCCTTCAAGGTGCTAAATAACCCTTCTGAGTCTGATGTTATTAACTAAGTAAATGAGCATGTTTTGAGATGATTGATGGAATTATTAAATAGCACTCATCCTAGGACTGACCCCATTAGTCATGTTTCTCAACTTGATATTGAACTATTTGGACTACCATTGGGAAACAAATTATAGATACCTATTTATTAGTGATGCAGTTAGTATCTCAGCTTCCTATGATCCTTTCTAGGATTAAGAAAGAAATTTAAAACAAATTTCAAAATTCAAAAATGTGCTCATTTTTGTTTATTGATGAGCTTGTCAGTTCAGCCAAAACCTACTTAAACTTCAGAGAATTATTAATTACTTAATTACAGTAATTATTGCTTTCTTAATTCCTGATGATTTTTAACTTTAATATAGGAGAAATATTCTTATAGCATTTGTTTTCTCATGAAATGATCTTTATCATTTTACAGTACCTATTGGTGGTAGAGATTTATGTACTCAAAAACAAAACAAGTTCTTCAAATGTCTATTTTTCTTTTTCAATTAAAAATTCTATATTTGGAATAGAACATTTTTATAAAATTTATTTTACATCAGATTCAAAATATAAATGTAACAAATTTTAAGTTTGTGCAATGTATTTTTGAAAATTCTACAGACATGTAGAATAAATAACAGTAAAGTTATTTAAATTTAAATAACAGTAAAGTATTATTTCCATAAGATATTTTAGTTTTTTTATAGTGACATCAAATTTTTGCACTGAAATTTTGTTAGTACAAAACAATATAGTTTTAAACAAATCACATTTTTCTTATGTATTAAGTTATCTACAGCATTTGGTTTTTATCAAAAAGCTTTAAACCCCCTTGACTTAGTTACCTTAAAGTTGTTGGGTTTTCTTTTTAATTATTTGTATTTTTTGTGCTTCTTTTTAATTTTTTTTTA
Source organism: Galagoides demidoff (assembly GCA_963574575.1). Taxonomy (NCBI): domain Eukaryota; kingdom Metazoa; phylum Chordata; class Mammalia; order Primates; family Galagidae; genus Galagoides; species Galagoides demidoff. Next base: position 8,505 of record CAUYQV010156067.1, on the reverse strand, counting down.
AATTAGTATTTGTGACATTCTTTTCCAAAATTCATTGGTTATTATTGGCTCTGACAATTGTGCTGCCCAATTAAGCAAGTAATAAAAAGGCTGTTTTACTGCCTACATTTCCAATGATCAGGGTTTGTCTGAAATTATAACTTTTAAAATCAACATGTGTTTTCCCATCCCCTATCTGGATCTGAATTTCCCCCTGCTTACCCAACACTTCAATTCATTACACAGTCAGGACAGGCTGGGGCCCCTGCTTTTTGTTTTCTACATAGCATAGAACAAAGGTTGAAACGGGACCTCTACACTACACCCAATTTAGTATTTAATTAACCACTAAAGTTAAAAGCAAGGGTAGTCCCCAATAAGCTGACAGTGAAAGTCGAGGCTGCCCTGAACCTGATAAGAAACTGTGAGTTTTAAATTGAGATCACTACCAGCATAGCCGTGGGTTTCAGCAGTGACAAACTGTAGTTACAGATTCCAACAGCCCTGATGAAAAGCTGTTCTCATTCCCTAATGCTTTACGGCAGAGCTGCAGCTTCGCTTCTTGGAATATTTTTCAAGCAGAAAGCCATCATCGTGACAACACTAGAGTAAAAGAGGGCAAAAAACATTTCTTTCTGGTAGGGAAATAAAGACATCTTAAGCTTGACTTCAAAAGCTCTCTACAGCAAACAGTGACTGTGGAAATACCGTTTCATCTTTGCCTCTGGGATATTATTAAGCTTTTCTAGTCGCTCTAACTGCAGGAGCAGGGATTACAGACGTTGCTGCTGTGTAGCTGTCTGCCATACAAATGTCTGGAAAAGCTGGGATCATAGATTTGTATTAGGGCCGGTGATTAGCCAACCCCAAGAAACTGACCTGGTAATGAATAACACAACACATTTCTTTTCACACCATACAAACAGAAACATGCAAGAAACAGAAACACGCATTTCTTGCTGAAATGTCAAAGACTGCTCTTTGGTCAAAGTTGGCAAAACACAACTGGGTCCAGCTGTAGTTGCACCGACCTACAGCATACCTTGTCCGTAAATGCGATCCATGCCACATCTGTTATGGCTGTGTCAGCATTTCTACTATGAATCCCTCCCTTCAAAGATTGTCGCTCAATTGTTTAAAAATCGACTAGCAACTGCAATGACCCGTGCGTTCCTGCTGTGGAAACTAGACCTTATCACTTCAACACAGAGCAGCAACTCGATAGGAAGCAGGAACCAAACAGGCTTCATTATTACTTTCTATTTGATTGGATTGGTCAATATGCTTTATCAAAATAATTTTTCAGCTAAATGTAACTAATTTCCATTGGATATAAATGGATTGCTGGTTATTTTTTAAAAAGAAAGAAAAAACAATTTCGTTTTTTAACATGAATGTGTATTACAGAGTGCGTTTAAATGCACCATCAATATTTGTAACTGAAATCAAGTGAAATTTTATTTCTCTGAATAAATAATAGCCACAATATAGCTAAGTCTCTTAACAAAATAAAATTACTGATAGTTATTTAAAAAGGTACTAGGTGTCTTTGACGTCAGTATTTTCTTACAAATTAGAATATGAAAAAAAATCTAAAGTGTGAGGTATATACATTTATGTTATACTAGCTGTAAAAAACACAATAGTTTTAGCAGGTAAACTTAGGATAAAGCAATGCCAGACGCACACTGGCAGGCCTTAAATGCATAACCAGAATTGGGCAGCTAGGTATTATAAGACACAGAATGAAATTAGTTTTAACCAGCATTGACATTATCTTGATTTGATTTAGGCAGAAACTGGTACATTTGACAACCCTCCTATACGTACAACCCATTGCAATATTTTGCTGTTTTTAAAAAGCTTCTAATAATGAGGTCTCTGCAATAGAGACTTACAGTCTTAATCTTACTATGCAGTTGAAATGTTGAGAAATTATTCTATGATCATTCTCTGACTCAATGTCTTGTCTTTCCACTTTTCTAACGTGAAATCCTTTAGCGCAGCCTTGCCACTATTATTTTTTCGATTGTATTTTCCTCCATTTCATCTTTTAAAATACAATGCATTTTACAACATCTGCAATCAATTTCCCATAATAAAGATTTACGATAAAGGAGGGTCACACAATAAATCTACCTCTTCCAAATTTACCCTGACAATGTATACTTTTAAACAAAAACATTATACATTTTTAGTCTTTTATTTTCTTATTTTAAACTGTCCTTTATCTGTGAGCTGTAAGGACTGTCCTTGGTTATCAACATAATTTGAATAAGTGTTCAGTACAAAAGCAACCAGTAAAATCTTATTTCTTTAGTTCACTAACTGAAGAAAAATTACATCTATCTATACCTAATTGGATAAGAAATGACATAGTTCTACCATGTAAATTAGAATTATTATAACACTTTAGATTATCATATCTTAAGTTTTTATGAATATATTTTCAAAATATAAAGTTTATTTCTATCAACATATCAGCTGATTTAGAAATATCTACTTACTAACGGCTTTTGAAAATTCTCCTTAAATGAATTAAATGTAGTTGTAAAGTCCAGGTACATTAACTTAATATGGAGTGGTATAATCAAATTATTACTTATTTTAGGTGAGACTAAAATTATGTCAGGATTTTTTAAATAGTTTGAAGTTCTGAGGTTCCTTTTTGACAAGTAACTATTTGCATTCTATTTCTTGACATGCCGCTTTAAATATCAAAGTGCTTTGATAAATAATAAATATAAATATAAATGAATAAACAATCTGATGCCAGAAAAGAAGCAGCTAAATATTCCAAGGAGGTGACTTTGTATTTTTTTTTCTGTTTTATAATGTATTTTGCATTTGGCCTAGTCAACAAATAGAAGAAAATAGAAAAATAAAATAAAATATTTACTATGAAGATAAGCCACTCTTCTAGTTCCTCCATTTCCTGACGAGTCTAAAGCATATACATCCAATATTCTGTTGTGCAGGACCAGCATCCTGCCTTGACGTTTCCTTCTCACGATGCAGTGGGGGTGACTTATGAATTGTGGGGGTTTCCAGAGTGATTTTTAAAATTAGTACTTATGGCTGAAGAAAAACAGTATTTAATTCCCCTGTAGCTTCGCTGTTCAATCAAATTTATTGCCAGTTTTAGTGCCCAGCTGGAAGAAGCGCTCAACGCCGCTCCAGCTCCTCTGATTCCGAGCGCAGGCCGGCAGAGGCCGGTTCAAGGGATTTCACGTCTGGGGATGAAGGCTTGGTGGTGAGTCTTCAATGGCTCTGAACTAGAAGACTTCAGAGAGAGGTGTTTATTTGTGTGATATGCTGGGAAAGCCAGGACGTATAAGCAGAGTACAGATTCCATCACTAGTTTCCCGTTTGGCTGGGAAGGTCAGGAGTCAGCCTGACGAAATGTAAAAGGCAGAGAGTGAACGCTCTCCTCCTGCTGTGATCAGATGTTCTGTGGATCCAGCGGAGGTAATCTTTAAAAGAACGTGGCAGCGCTTTGGAAGGCTTTGCATTCGCGCCCCACCAGCCGCCCAGCGGCTGGTTGGAGGTGCCAGTATGTGTGCTTGCCTGTGGTCAGTTTTTATCCTGCTATTCTTAGATACTCTAAAATTACAGTCCTTAATCTCTGAAGTGGGACTTTAACTCCCACCATGCAGAGGTGCCAAAAATAAGGTACGGATGATTTCTTTGTAAAATGGTAAGAAGAACTTATATACTCATGTCTCTGTAATGCTCCAAATTCAGTAATAACTTACATTTTAGGATTACTTATCATTTACAAAGGGCTATCAAATGCTGTATGATTCAATTTTCAGAACAACTTTTGGAGTTGATGAAAAAATTAAAAATTCTGATTCCCTTACATTCTTAACAAAAAATAGATTGCTATGAGTAAGAGACTTGCTCTGGCCAATAAGCAAGAAATAAGCATGAGCTCCCAAGATCTACCTGGTCTTCTATCTATGCCAGGCATGAATATTCATGGTGTAGTGAGATCTCTAGGAAATCCGGACCTTGCTCACACGAGTGTTTTCAACACAGTATTCACAGCATACATCAGCAATAGAGCCATTCACAAAAGAAAGGAAACAGGTTTACCAGCACTCTCAGGGACCAATGGACGGCAAAGACCAGGACATGTAATATCCAACTCCAGCTTCACAGTTTTGCCTACTGGGATCTAAATAGTAGCAAATCCTAATCATCAGTAAATGCCATGTCAGATAATTTTGTTTTGATAAAAAATATTCCTATGCATATTAGTAGCCTATATATTAAAAAAAAGTAAATCAATAATGAAATTTAAAAAACTGAGCATAAACAGAAACAAATGCACTTCTCTATATTTCACAAGAATAAAACAACCACGCTGAAGAAGGAAAAACCAAAATCAAACAAATGCAGAAAGAAATATAGATAAATCAAATTAATGCATGTAACTTTTGAACACAAATTTTAAACTATATACTCCCGGGCTAAGAGGAAAATAGAAATATAAACAAACAAATCTTTAACTCTTTCTTGTAGGTTGTATTTTTATAGTGGTGTGGGTCTAGTAATTCCAAATGTATTTTATACAGATTGTTACACTGAGTAAATCGGTAAGTACGGTCGGGTTTGGAGCCACAGTTCTTGTTGTAGAAGAGGAAGCAAGAAATGCAGACTGGGGGAAGGCAAGCAAAACCAGCAGGGGAGGTTGAAGTTGGAGGCACATGTATGTACTTAGCATGTACATGGGCAGAGGGCACACGTACACACGTATACACATGCATGCATGCACACGTGCACAGTTACATGCATACACACATGTACATACATGCACAGGTACACATACACATGTACATATATGCCCACGTGCACAGCTACATGCACATACACATGTACATACATGCACACGTGCGCAGTTACATGCACATACACATATACATACATGCACACATGCACTGTTACATGAACATACACATGTACATACATGCACAGATACATGCATGTATACATGCACACTGGCACATGTACAAACATGTACACATACATACATGCACAGAAATATTAGTTCTGTGTGCTGATTGGACCTAGAATTAAAGATAACATAAAAACCATGAGCACACTTAGATCTTGATTTATGAATATGATTTCCCACAGAAAGGAATGAGGACTTGGAAACCTGTCTGGATTCATTTCAGGGGTAGAAGATGAGCCTGAAAAATGTTATAGGCTGTAAAAAATGCCTAAATAATAACACTGAGGGCATAATAAGAAAAATAAAGATCCATTCAGAGGGCTTCCTAAATCCCCAAATTTGGGAAAAATCTAGAACAATAAAAGCATAAGCACAAATAAAGGCACTAATGGAAGTTAGTCCATTGGATAAAAGAAGAATTTATGATAAGTCTACACTGATGCTAAAAGGTTATGGATGATAGACAGATATCGATGAGTATGAAAAGGTACACACAAACTGCCACAGGAAGTAGACAGGAAAGAAGGGTCATTGCCGAAGTTGAATATCAATTGATAAATGCAAAGGAAATAGTCAAGATAGAAAAATCACCACTTTCTGGCTCTGCGCCTGTGGCTCAATTGGCTAAGGTGCCAGCCACATACACCTAAGGTGGCTGGTTCGAATCCCCAGCCTGGGCCCGCCAAACAACAATGATGACTGCAACCAAAAAATGGCCGGGCATTGTGGCGGGCGCCTGTGGTCCCAGCTACTTGGGAGGCGGAGGCAGGAGACTTGCTTGAGCCCAGGAATTCGAGGTTGCTATGAGCTGTGATGCCATGGCACTCTACCTAGGGGGATAGCTTGAGGCTCCGTCTCAAAAAAAAAAAAAGAAAAATCACCACTTTCCACCAACATGATAGAAATTATCTGTGGTAAGAATCATCAAGGGCTACTATATATGGCCATGAAATTCCATGAAGAAAGTGTTTCCACACATATTAGTTATCATTCACATAAAATAATAGCAAATTAATATTACCCGGGAAGGATCCGACCTCATTTTTGTGGAATGGCTCAGTGTAGGCATATGTAATTGATGGTCTCCAAGTAGGCGCCAGGAAGTTATGCAAACCACCTCAGTACCTCACAGGAACTGATTCCTGTTGCCTTCTCATGGCTTCCACTTCTTAGCTGTTGGGAACGACACAGACTCTCTCAGGTAGTAACCACTTCTGGATTTTATCAGTGTTCAATAGCACTGAGTTACCTTCGGCCCAGCATGAGGAGGAGAGTTGACCTGAGTGGAAATGGTGAGAAATGGAGAAATAAAGCCAAGAAATGCAGAGACAAGAGACAGGATTGCATCAGCAGGACTGATGCAGCTGACGGCTGCAACATGGCAGCAACTTTATTTATACAGTGTCTTGACAAGGTTCCGTAAATCTTAACACATGGGGCAGAGATCAACTGTAAAGAGGGAAAACTTTTCATAGGAAAAGTACGCAGGGGCTATGTGACCTCTGGCAGGTAAACAGAATGTTGTTAAAGGAGGAGTAGGGGTAGGGGGTCTCTCCCTGAGCATCTCCCAGACAGTGAGGGCTCTGCTGCCCACAGCCCACTCCCCACAGAGTTAATTTGTCCCCCAAATCACTAAAAACACCTTCTTCAAGTTACACTATAGATAAATCCAGGGGGACCAGACAGCAAAACCATCTCCCAAGGTTCAGAAGTGAGAACTCTACATCTCACAGATAGTGGAAATATTAACATCATCGTCATCATCAACGTCACAACCCTTATATAAATCTCTCTGTGTGATGAGTGCCATATGTGTTATCCAATTTAACACTGACTTGAGTAATTTGCTATAATTTGAATCTTCAATTTTAAAAACATTTACATAAGTTCATTCCTGTTGGGAAGAAAAGTTTCTTTTACCTCCTTAGAGTTCCTGACTAGGTATGAAATAAAAACTGACAAACAGATTAATAGGAGAAAAGTACAACATATTTATTTAATTAGAGTTTTATATGACACAGGTGCCTTCAGAAATGAAAAACCAAAGGCACAGTGGAAGGTTGTATTTTATGCTTAGATTCAATAAAATAGATAAAGCCATGTAGAAATGTGATTGGACAAAAAAGGTCTGACCTAGTGGTAGCAGACGGGTGACATCCAGAAAGGCCGATTTGTTCAGATCTTGGCCCCTCTGTCTGATATTTCTTTCTACCATTTGGTAGGAATGGAATGAGTGTCTTGTGAACTACTATTAGACAAGGTGGGTAAGAAAACTTCCATATGGCTCCCGCTTGCCCAGAAAAAAAGGGGAATATTAGACAAATATTTCTAGATTTTAACAGCTAGCTTTGGGGAAAAGAAGTTCTGGTTTTGATCCCTTGTCATAGGGAAGAGGAATTCTAGTTTCTACATCCTGCCTTGAGAGGGCAGGAGCAGGGAGCTGGAAGAATGTGAAAAACCTCACATCAGAGGCCCCCAGTTTCCTCAGTTCACTGTGCTGAGCAAACCAAGCCACCACGCTAGGGTGTTGTGCTGCGAGCCTCAACTTTCCTCAGATTTATTACTCCTTTAATCTGTTTGCTTGTGTCTTCCTGCATAAATTTATTTTTTGAGAAAGTTGTATCTAAGGATATTAATAATTATTTGGGGATAAATAAATTTGAAAATACATATACAAAAAAGAAAATACATATGGAAATTACCCAATTTGTTTATCTCCAAAGCAGTTAATATTCTTTCCACCCCCATTGGAAAATTTGGTTTTCTATATACGTATTTTTTTCTTTGTTTTTATTAAGTCATTTGTACATAGATCATGCTCAAGCAGTTAGTATTCTAATAGACAGACTGCACGTCATTGTACAATGACTAATATTCTGCTCAAACATCTCTTTTTTTGACACAAGAAAGTTTGATAATTGGGAACTAAGAAGCCATTATAATAGAGAACAAGAGAGCTGGACTCATAAGAACCATGTTTTTTAACCCATTGCTGTCAGCTTTAACTATGTGATTTTAGGAAATTTACCATTTTCAGGTTTATTTTTATCATCAGTAATGATTTAAAAAATGGAATAGTTGTGAAATGCCAATTAAGCAGGGCTGTTGTTGTAAGTATCAAATTACAGAGAGAATAGGTGCTAAAGTTCTTTTTTTTTTTTTTTTTTTTTGAGACAGAGCCTCAAGCTGTCCCCCTGGGTAGAGTGCCCTGGCATCACAGCTTACAGCAACCTCCAACTCCTGGGCTTCAGTGAGTCTCTTGCCTCAGCCTCCCAAGTAGCTGAGACCACAGGCGCCTGCCACAACGCCCAGCTATTTTTTGGTTGCAGCCGTCATTGTTGTTTGGCGGACCCGGGCTGGATTCGAACCTGCCACCCTAGGTGTATGTGGCTGGCGCCTTAGCAACTTGAGCCACAGGCACCAAGCCTAAGGTTCTTTATAAACTATGAAGTAATGGTCAACTATAGGTACCACTTTAATGATCACTTCCAGGATAATCACCCATTCAATACTAGAATAATTTTATTAAGTATTAGAAGAAAGTCATACAAATCCTAAGTGAATAA
>CAUYQV010156066.1:0-20994 GCA_963574575.1 Galagoides demidoff | reverse complement strand
GCCTGGTTATGGTGACCCAGCTGGATGTGGGACCCTCCTCACCTCTCTCTCCCAAGCCTTCTCTGCCTGGCTCAAGATTCAGCTCCAGCACCTTCTTTCCATCAGTGCTTTTCCTGAAGAAGTGACTTTTCTTTCTTTCTTCCTTTTCTTTTCTTTTTTTGAGACAGCATCTCACTCTGTCACCCTGAGTAGAGTTGTCATGGCATCCTAGCTCACAGCAACCTCAAACTCCTGGGCTTAAGTGATTCTCTTGCCTCAGACTCCCAAGTAGCTGGGACCACAGGTGCCTGCCACAATGCCCGGCTAGTTTTCCTCTTTTCAGTAGAGACAGGGTCTTGCTCTTGCTCGGGCTGGAAAAAAACAACTGTTATCAGCATTCAGCCCTCTTTCCTCAGCCCAGCGTGCCCCAGTGCTGGCTCCTGGCTGAGCCCGTATCTGTGGATAGCTGCCTCTGATTGCCTGTCCCAGGGCTTCTCCCCCTCCACGCCAGCGACATTTTGGTGCAGATGGCTGCTTGTCGCAGGAGGCCCATCCTGCATATCATATGATGGCAGACAGCACCCCTGGCATTGGTAGCACTCCTCCATTTGTGACTATCAAAAATGTCTCCAAATATCCCAGAGTAGGGGTGGGCAAAATCATCCCCAGTAGAGACCCACGGGTGTGTCCATAGAAACCATCTTGGGGTACAGGAAGCCCTCTACCCTGTCTACGGGAGCAGAGTCTTTGGGGCTAGAAGGCCTTTCAGGCTTCATCCCAGCCAGGGTCAATCCCATGTGCTGCACATGACCGACCTGGAGGGATAAGACATGTGGGGTGTGAGGCTGAGGGTGTGGAAGGGGTGCAGGTAGAAAGAGGAATGTTGAAAAGGAGGGGACAAGAGAAAAAGGGGCACCAGGACTGGTGTTTGCTGAGATCCATGCACTGCCTCGGGGTCAGCCTATCTTACGTTTCATTTCATCCTAAGAGAGTCCCAGAAAGCAACAACAACCTGGAGGCCTCACGGGACTCCGGGCATAGGCCGACTGGGATCACCCTGAAGGGGAAATGTGCGCACTCATGTTACTGGTGCCCCACTTGTCCCACGACTCTCTGAAGTGTGCCACTGAGGGCAGGTGTTTCCACAGGTGTGGAATCGGGTAAGTCCTTGACCTAACTTCAGATTTTGCTTTAGGGTTCACCCAGCTCCCAACAGGTGCACGGAACTCAGAGTAGCCTGGATTAATTATTCCTCTATTACTTAGTAGGTACCTACCTAGTAAATGCTGTTTCTTCCACCCAGATTCTGGCAGCCCTGGAAGACTGTCAGCCCTAGGAGATAGTCCCAGGGGAGCAGGGACTCGCTCACTTCTCTGGCATGTCCCCAGAGCACTCAGCTCCCTGCTGCTTCATGCAGCCCGACAGCCCAGCCGGGAGGCCTCTACAGGCAGCAGGGCACAGAGGGGAGAAAGCCAAGCCAGGCACCAAGGGGCCCGGCTCCTTCGTCTACCTTCTTCTTACCTTGGCCAAGTCATTCACCTGCCCTATCCTCCCAACAAACAGCTGAGCCCCATCCTCTGAATTCTCCCAGCATTGTGCACAGTATAAATGGTGACCCAGGGCAGCTCATAACATCATAACGGGGCGAGGGGAGACAGTCACGCACACTCCCTTCCTCTCATTCCCCCAGCCCTTCTCCACTTGCCTGATTCAACAAAGATCAGTCACATCAGAGCTTTGGAGAGGCCCTGCCCAGAGCAGGAGGCCAGGATTGCCAATCCCAGCAGCTATTCCCCTGCAGATTGGCTTTGGATGTTAACCGTCTTCCTTTGGGAACCCTGAGCAAATGCAGGTGGGGACAAGAACAGCTCTGAGCAGTCCCAAGAGGGAAGGCCCTCCCTCCCTCTAGTACACTATCCTCATTTGAGAAACCATATGTGAGGAATGATGTATCTATCACCCAGCTTGGCTCCAATAAAAATATGCCAACTTCCAAAGAGGAGGGAGAAGCAATTCTGAGGTTTCTGACCTTTCAAACCCCATCTTGGCTTCCCACCCAGCTGCCTCTGCTTGCCCTGGGAAGACGAGCCCTGGGAGTGGGGTGGGGAGGCCTTAGGCAGAGGAAACTCAATGGGATGTATGGACAGAGAGCTGCAAAGGCAGCCACAAGTTCAGGGTGCAGGGGCCCAGAAGCGGCTCCTTCTTCTCTCCTGTGCACACTTGGACAACTGGGCCATCTGAACTGGGCATGCAAGACCCAGGCCAAGCCCAGCAGGTAGGCTATGAGAGAAACCAAAGACACTGTCTTCACCCATTCAGGTGCTAGAACAAAATACCATAGACTAAGGTGGTTTACAACCAGCAGAAATTAATTTCTCACAATTCTGGAGGGTAAGAAGTCCCAGATCAAGGCACCAACAGATTCAGTGTCTGGTGACAGCCCATTCCTCATTGAGGGACATAGTCTCACTGTACTTCATATGGTGAAAGGGGCAAAGGTCTCTCTGGAGCCCCTTTTACAAGGGCACTAATCCCATTACAGAGGGTGGAGCCCCGTGACCTAATTATCTCCCAAAGGTGCCACCTCTTAATATCATCTTGAGGGTTAGGATTTCAACGTATGCATTTCCAGTGGGGGTCCAGGCACAAACCCTCAGACCACAGCAAGCACTGCCGTCACTTTGCAGAGAGATGTATGGAGCTCAGTCTCTTCCAGTAGGAGACAAAGTCTCCAGAGCACGGTATCTTCTGCATCCCTCCCACAACACCCAGAAGGGGACCCGACTGTGGTGCCTCCACGCCATGTCCCATGCCAAGGCAGGTTGTGGAGCTGATGAATTCAGAACATGGACACTGGTGTCAGAATTGCCTCAACCTGAATCAAGGTTCCTCCCCTCAATGCCCTGTAGGGTCTTGGGCACGATGTTTAGCCTCCCCCAGTCTCCTCTGTTAGAGAACTCGATGAGATGGTTCATAAAAAACAGAGAGGCATCAACACCAGGCTGAGACAGGTCATCGTCTCTGGCCAACTAGACATGCTTTGCCCCAGCTCCAGCCAACACTGATAAAGGCAAGGGAGACAGACAGAGCAAAGAGATGGGGATGGAAGCTGAGGGCCAGTGAACCCCAACAGCACAGTGTAATGTAACTTTCCAAAGGCAGAAGAATGAGAACTGTAGGAAAGGAGGCAGGACTATCAGAAGTGGGTGGCAGCTTTTCCGGGCCCTAGTATTGGCCTTGCTTAGATGAATTAAGAGAAGTTGTCATTGTAAGAGGAAAACACAGGCTCAACTTCTCTTCTCTGCTCCAACTACACACCTCGGGGCCATTCACGTCATCCCTCCAACCTCAGCTTCCCTTCTGAGAAATGGAGGTTCAATGCCAGCCTCTCGGGTTCTTCATTGTTCCAGCTGAGATCAGTGTGTCTTTCATAAACCCTAAGATGCTCTTACAAATATGAGCTGTCATTCTTAGATATTTCGTAGCAGATGCTTTTCCAGTTACTGTACAATAAGTTACCCCCCCCACCAAAATTTAGTGTCTTAAAATAACATTTATTTTGTTCACAAACCCATATTTGGTGGAGACTTGTCAAGGGTCATTCATCTCTGCTCCATTCACTTTCCGCTGAGGCAAATCCGAGGCTGGGGACCACATGCGTATTCCTGCCTCCCAAGGCAGACCGGTGATGCTGCATGTCAGCTAAGATTATAGTGGGGTTGTTGGCCATGACGCCCACATATGGCATCTCCGTGGGGCATGCTGTTCTCACAATATGGAGGACTAGATTACAAAAGTATCTCTTGGGTGATACTTCTGGATAACCTTCTGGACACCATAGTGCCTTTTCTGACCTGGCTTTGCAACATCACTTCCACTGCATTCTATTAATTAAGCAGTGGCAAAGGCCCAAGGGTAGGGAAAATAGAATCCGACTTTGAACGGGAGGTAACAAGGTTCTGGAAGAATATGTGGGCCTGTAACTATTGCTATAGAGAATACTGTTTACTACATTCTCAATATATTTTTTTTTTAACAAATGGGTCAGGCATGGTGGCTCACACATGTAATCCAAACTCTCTGGGAGGCCAAGGCAGGAGGATCACTTGAGCTCAGAAGTTCGAGACCAGCCTGAGTAAGGGCAAAACCCAGCCTCTACTTAAAAAAATAAAAAAGGAACCCCTCCTTACTGCCTTTCAGCATCATCGAAGGCCCCCTGGGTGCAATCTCATGGGATCTTCCCTCCCTAACTTTATTCCTCATTCAAAATTCACCTGTCCTATCCCAATAATCATAGCCCCGCCTTTTGGAAGAGAAGAGTGGGGATAATAGATTAGCAGACACAGTACTGGCTTAGCTGGAGAACTCCTCTTAGGTTGTGGAAAGTCTACCCATCTTGTACCCATAGGAGACCCAGAAGATCTACACCTGGGAACTTCAGAGAGAGAAAGAGAGACAAGGAGACCATATTGGGGGTAGAGTGTGATTGACAAGCCACTCACAGCCTCAGCCTCACAGCCCAGGTGGCCCCCTGGCCCATGCAAAAGTGAAGCCCTGGCCCCCTACCTCATCCACTCCTCCCTGCACTCTGCCCACTTCCATTTTCCTCTGCTCAACCTCTGGGGTGAGTAAGCCCTCAGACGTAGAAGGGTAACCATCTGGACTGAGTTAGTCAATTACGGACCTGGCATCCTTAGCCCACATTTCATCACATTGCCGTGGTCCCAGAGATTAGAAGGGGAACTAGGCAGTCTGTGTAGCTCCCAAAGGCCACTTAATGGTCAAAGACTCAATAAGTCATCTAGTTCACTGCAGGAAGCATCCAAAGAACATTAACCCTCTTTCCCCAACCTTGTTGTTTTCCACACATCCCTTCTGATTCATCTGTTTGTTCTCTGACTCATTAGGTCTGTGCTGTCCTTAATTATACATTGCAACAATGGTGAAATATCAGCCTCTTCTTTTTTTTATAATGTTCCTGTTGGCCAAGAGGTGCCAGCTTCTATTACAGAAGCTCATGGGGCAGCCACTGGGAGACTCTACACCCTGTTCTCTCTCTTTGTGCCATTCATATGCACACACTCATTCACATGTACACACTCATTTATACGCACTCATTCACATGTACACACTCATTCACACGTACACACTCATTCACGTGTACACACTCATTCACACGCACACACTCATTCACACGCACACACTCATTCACATGTACACACTCATTCACATACACACTCATTCACATGCACACACTCATTCACATGTACATACTCATTTGCATACACACTCATTCACATGTACACACTCATTCATATACACACACACTCATTCACATGCACACACTCATTCACACATACATACTCTTTCACATGCACACATTCATTCATATGCACACACTCATTCACATGCACACACTCATTCATATGCACACACTCATTCACATGCACACACTCATTCATATGCACACACTCATTCACATGCACATACTCATTCATAAACACACACTCACCCACACACTCATACACTCTCTATGTTGACTTCTCACTGCCTCAGGCCAACGCCCAAACTCCTTACCCTGACGTATGACTGGCTCTGGGGTCTACCCCTGCCCCGTCCCCGCTTCACCTCTTGCCACTTTCCCTCTCATATTAAAAAAGGCTGAGCTTCCTTTGGTTCCTTAAATCATCCATGTTCTCTCTTACCTGGTTCTTATTCTGTCTACGTAGAACAGTCTTCTCCTTCCTCTTTAACCTTTGGCTCTCAGCTCAGAAGGCATTTTCAGGAAGCTTTCCTTGACCTTAGGTGACATTAGTTCTCTCTTTATGTTCTTTCCCTGCCCTGAACCCCCTCTCATAACTCTCAGCTGGAGTTACTGTGACTACCTGATCAATAGCTATCTGTCCTCACCCCTACCCCTGCCCCTGCTGTGTAAACCTGGTGAAGGCAGGACTGCCCTGTCTGACTTGATCATTGAGAACGGCATCACACATGGCACACGCAGAGTGTTGGCACGTATGAGGCTGGTGGAGGCATGTCACTGCTAACCACAGTCAGTGACCATCCCAGTCTGTGCTGCTGCAACAAAATACCTGAGGCTGAATGAGTTACAAGGAACAGTTTACTTCTCACAGTTCTGGAGGCTGGGAAGTTCAAGATCAAGATGCTGGCAGGTTTAGTGCCTGGTAAAGACCCAGTCTCCACTTCCAAGATGGAGCCTTGAATATTTCATCCCTTGGAGGAGAGGAATGCTCAGTCCTCACATAACAAAACAGCAAAGAGTGAGAGAAAGACAAGAGGAGGCTGAATTTGTCCTTTCATAAGGAACCCATTCCACAATAACAAACCCATTCCTGTGACAATGGCATTAATCCATTCATCAAGGCAGAGCCTTCCTGGCCTAATCGTCTCTCATTAGGCCCCACTTCTCAGCACTGCTGCATTGAGAATTAAGTTTCCAGTGCATGCTTTGGGGGGGGGGGGGACATTCAAATCATGTCTACAACTTTCCTCCTCAACCCCAAACATCAACAGCACAGTTAATACACTGCTCACCAGTTACAAGTTACCTGGTAACATGGACAGTTTCTGCATAAAATGCAGGTCAACGATGTGTTAAGATGTTAGCGGCAGTAAATGATTCTATACTGTAAGCAGCTGAGAGATGAGGAGGGGAGAAAGAATAAAATAGGCTGAATTGGGGACAACTGGGAACTGAGACTGGGAGAAATGAATCGGGAAACAGCTGCTATGTTAACACGTTGTTGATTGGAAATTTTAGGCAGAAATGATCCATGATACCAGGTAACTCATGACTGGTCAGCAGGGTGTTCAGCAAGGCCCAACGAAGTCCCAGGGGAGAAAAGAGAAAAGAATAATCTGAGGAGAAGGAAGAAGGTGGTGAAGAAGGGAAATGAAATCAGAGAAAAGATGTGCTTTTCATAAGGAACCCATTCCACAATAACATGCTTAGGGCACATCTTAAGGGTCAGTTTTACTAGATGACATGTCACTTAAAATTATTTTTAGACTAAAAAGAGATTATGAAGTCAGATTTAAAAATCGACATTAATTTTTCAGGAAACAAATAAGACTTCAAAGACTCTCTCTGTGTTCATGATAAGATCTCCGCTCTAGTTTGATGGAAGTGTTTCGGATTGTGTGTGAAAACCCCACACTGTACCCCAGAAGTGCATTAATGTACATAGTTACCATTCAATTAAAAAAAAAAATCTCTGCTCTAGCCCTCTCCCTCATTGCCATCCAGGCATAGTCCATGCTTCAAGCTCTTGCCTTTGGATTTTTTGGTTTAAAACAGTGAGAAGCCCTGGGATGAGGCTTGGGCTTCCTCACAATATGGAGACTGGAATGCAAGCTGGAACATGAGGAGAGAGAGCCAGCAGAAGCCATATTGCCCTTTATGACTTGGCCTCACAGTGTCAATTCCACTGTATTCTATTAGTTTGTAAGGGCCTTCTCAAGGTCTCTTGAGGGCCAGATATTTGCAAAAGATAGAATTAGGAGAGACGACATTACTTACAATGTTATTTCTTGTTCCTTCACAACCCTAAGGCCTCAGCGTACCTATCTGTAGACTAGCTACAATGATCATTTCTTTTATGAAGCGCTCACACCCAGCCTCAACTTTGCCAGAATGCTAGTAGCTAAATGCATGAGTCCTAGATACCAAATATATGATATGATATGAATGGTCTCCTCTCACACCCAACAGTAACCCCATGATTCTCACCATTTTATAGGTGAGGACAAACCAAGGTTTGAGGAAAGTAACTTGCTCAGGTCACACAGTGACTAAGTGGTGACACGGGGATCCAGTCACAGAAAATAGCCCCTGGACCCTGAAACTCAGCTGCCTGGCAGTTTGGGGCACCATGTTGGGAGCACTCCCTCACACTCAATCACTTAGGGTTATTACTCCCATACCATAGCAACCAGTCCCAACCAGAGGAACCGTGAGCAAATCAGGCCCTCTCCTCCCAGCTCTGAAAGAGGGAAAATAAGACCGTGTATGAACCTTTGGCTCAGGGGGTAAACTGACATGTGCACCCTTCTCCTTTCCCAGGAGTTGTTACAGATCACAAGTACATCCAGGAATCCCCTGTTCCAAGTGACAAAAGAAAAGTGGAAATTCCCTCTCTATTCTTAAAGTAAGATCAAGGGGTATTGCAGGCTGCATCATGCACAGAAACTGTATTCTTCCTCCTCTACCCAGAGACAGATGACTCTAACTCTCTAATTTCTCTCTCTCTTTCTCTCTCTCTGTCTCTCTCTTTCTCTTTTTCTCATCATTACAGTATCTCTCCTCTCAAGCTGGTTGACCAGAAAAAGTTACAACCGGAAGACTAGAGATCTAGACCAGGGCTTCTTGACCTTGGTCATTAGTGACATTTAAAGCGACCCATTTAAGAAGGGTCAATAATTCTTTGTTGTGAGAGTCCATCCTGTGTACCATAGAGATCTAGCAGCATCCCTGGTCAATAGTGCACGCGTGCGTGTGCGCACACACACAACAAATCATCATGGTCAAAAATGTCTCCAGAAATTGCCACGCCTACCCTGGAGGACAAAATCATCCTCAGTTAGGAGCCACTGGTCTAGACAAATGCGTCACTTACAGCTAGGAACTCCAAAAGCAAGTCAAGTCCAAGTGACAGTGAGGATTTCTTGCCTTGGGATAGGGTTTTCCCATGTACAGTGATTTCCCCTTTCATCCTCACGTTACTTGCCTTCCTTGCATGTATCACAGTTTCTAACTGTAGCAGAAGCTGTTAGGGCCCTAGCCAGTAACCCCCAGCCTCGGAACAGCATTCTGCCTGTGTCTGTGGCAGAGAATGTAATCACCTGACCCACCACACCCCATCACAACGGCTCTCAACCAGAGGCTGACAGGTGTCAGTGTATAAACACCCCAGTTCTCTCGCTCCTTGGATCATGCCTTTTACACCGTTTCCCCAGATTTCCCATCTGCAATTAAGTTCTAGCCACCCAGAATAGTAACCAGTTCACTATTGATTCCTTGGCACTTACCCACGTCTGGCATATGGTGGGTACATAACAAATATTAGATATAAAATAAATGGATCCAATCTGAGAGACTCCTGCCAACTAGGCCAACAAGCTACCTCAGGGCCCAGAGAGGAGAAGTAATTTCCTCAAAGCCACAGAGAAAGACACTGTTAGAGCCCAGAGTAAAATCCAGCTCTCCAGGATCTTTGCACTGCCTGGCACTGCCTCTCGGCAGGTGCAGCTGGGAGACAGTCTGCTGACCCATCCTCCTCAGCCTTCAGGAGGCAGCTCAGCAGCTCCTGCACTAGGAAGCCCCCTCTGACCACCCTGGCAGGCCGGCCATTCCTGCTTGGCGTCCCTCCTATTGCCACATGAATCTCCATCACAGCAGGGCATTAAATCTCTTTGCTCATCCCCCTTCTGGACTTGGCGCTCTTTAAGGGCAAGAAACCACAAGTTCTGAGGTTTTCCCTTCTCTTTATCACTGTTTAGCACAGGGCCCTGCACCAAGCAGCTACCAAGTGTTTGTATGCAATTCCGGGGTTGGGCTAGATAGTATAATTTCTACCTGCTACAACAATTACTGTAACCTTGTGCCCTGACAAACTAACTTTTACTTTGGAAATCAACCTTGCAGTTAGAGAACCTTTAGCAGTGTCACTGCGTCAAAGAAACAGTAAAGTATTTGCTAACATTCATTGAGTATGTACTGTATGCTAGGCATCTCTTGTGTATTATCTCCCTTAATACTCATGTCAACCCTTCAAGGAAAACACAATGTATCATTAGCTTTCAGTTATGACTGAAGAAACCAAAGCTTACAGAGGTGAGTGTATTGCCCAAGCTCCTTCAGCAACAAAAGGTGATGTTGCACAGAACCTGAGTTGGGAGCTGGTGCTCTCAATACTCCTAAACCCCATCCACCCTTGAGAATTCACACTGAGAAGCAGCAAATAAAATGCAAATGTGTGAAAGTCCTTGCTTCTCTGTTAAATTTCTCCTTCCCTAGTCTATGCATTTGGACTAGACAGAGACCACATCTGTCTCCTCTTTGTTTCCTTCACACCTAGCACTGTGTCTAGCATACAGTAGGTGCCAAATAAATCTTAGAAGAGTATGTGGATGAATCCCTGCACCTTAAGGGGATAGAAATGAGGTCAGACCAAGACAGGGCTGCTTGTGACAGCCGGGATGTCCATCAGTAAAGATTCTAAGTTGCTATGCACCTGCTAAGGGGGTGGGGCGGGCTTGAGTTATGAGACACCCCCCCCTACAATATGCTCCCTGGCTGACAGCAGCTGGAAGGTTCTCAAACAAAAGCCAGATCAGCACTCCTTTCCTCCATGTAAACGTCCCCGAAGAACCCCATCTTGTCTCTTCAAAGCCCTTCCCTTTACAGAAGTGAAAACTGAGGTTCAGAGGCACAGCTTAACTTGACCCAAGTTGGGGAGACAGAAGCTGGCTTTGAGCAGAACTCTTCACTCCCAGTCCTCTGCTCCTCACCCCCTCGGCAGTTGCACTCTCCAGAAGGATAAACTATTCATTCATTCCTCTCTCCTTGTGTTCATTCATTCATCAGAAGCTCAAGACTGGACCAACTGCATACCTCTTAGAGATGGAACAGTAGGACCGTTCGGGTCTTAATGTTGACACTCCGGCTAAGGGCAGCAAGAAAACCCTTCTTCCTCCTGTCCTTGCCCAGTGATATCTGGGGTTCAGGCTTTCTAGCTGGTCTGGCATCTAGTGGTTTATGTCCTGCTGCTGTCTTTCAGGTAGGTTTTGAGGTTTGGTTAAGAGAGAACCTCTGAGTGTCGTCAGAGAATGTGGACAAGTCCTATCCTATCCCAGAATCGGGGTTTTCAGCACAGATCTGGGTGCTGCCTGTGTGATATCCAACACAGTTTTCCAAGCAAATTGGCTTTCCACGCTTGAACACAGGATAAGACAGATCCACAGACCCCTCGGGGCTACTGTTAGCACTGTCGCAAACTGGACCACACCCTTGTGTGGGACCCCACTGCAGCACTCCTGGGCCACATTGCAACTTAGCAGTGTGCTCCTCTGTTCTCCCCCAGACGGCCCTCTCCCCACCCTACCCGTGAGTGTGAACTCTTTACGCTCAGGCACCAGTTTTAATCATCTTTCCTTCCCAAGCACATAGCACAGAGCCACATAGCAGATGCTCAATAAATGCTCGATGGATCAAGTTACAATGACTCAGCTAAGTCAGAGCCAGGACGGTAGCAGGCGCCTCCTTCACCTGTGAAGAGGCAAAGTTGATTGAATCTGGCACGTGAAGGCACTGGGACATAAGAGTGAGCAGGAGCTGCACCGTCCCTGCCCTTGCACAGTAAATAGTGAACAGATACAGGATGCGAAGCAGGGGTATCTCGCCCAACTGGGGAGCTGGAAACATCCAGCTCAGCGTTTATTCCACCCTGAGAAGTCACCGCACCTGCATTTTTACTAGTCACAGGCTAGGTCACCCAACTCATCCATTCGCTCCCTTGGTCCTCGCTCCTCCCCCCTTCTGTGGTTTTACATGCAGATCTCCCCCAGCAACATCAGTCCCAGGTGGACCCCCTGGGGCTGGGGAGGAAGCCAGGAAATGCAGCTCTTCCTCATAGAATGACCCTGGCCCAGCCAGTAACCTAATACCCAGGAAGGTTTGTTTGTGGAATTAATCTGGGGCACAGCCCCACGTATGCCTGGGATAGTGCGCTGGCCTAACAGTCTGTCCATGCCTGGGACTGATGCCTAAGGATGAGCAGTCTGCGTTTTGCCCAGAGATGCCCTGGTGCAAGGGCAGGGAGTCCAACCTGTCTTGTACTTGATGAGCCGTGCGCCCAGCTCAAGGCTGTGTCAGGTCCGAGTGGGCACCACCAGTCTGGCCAAGCTCCACTCTTATTTCCAGAGGGAGCACCTTCCTCTTAAAGTGCCCCCTAGGCTTGCAGAGGCCCTTTCCCAGCCACAGCAAAGCTACTGGCGGCGGGCCGAGGGATGGGTTACAAGTCAATAGCTTAAAGCAGACCGATAGGAGTCCTGGGTGAGGGGTCTGAGCCAAAGGGACTGAGCTGCAGTGCCCAAATTCCAAACTCTGTGTGTGTGTCCAGCCCATCTGAGGTCCTTCTTCAGGGTACGTGTGTGTGTGTCCACCCCATCTAAGGTCCTTCTTCAGTGTGTGTGTGTGTGTGTGTGTGTCCATCCCATCTGAAGTCTTTCTTCTTATAACCCAATATCATCCTTTAGCTCCAAGCTAAAACCAACTTCTCTGTCCCAGGACAAATCTGAACCTTACCCCACACCACCATACCCGCCTCGAGCCTCTGGCTATCTTCTCCTTTCTTAACCACTCCCCCCCCCCCCCAAGTAAGCGTTCCATGTGCTTCTGGCATGAGCACCCGTTAAATCACCGCGGGGAGACCACATTTCAAAGCCCAGCCAGTGGAGTGCGGGTGACTTCTGGGTGCCACACCGATCACTCCCAAGCTCTGATCTATGATTGTTTTGATTTCCTCCTTTGAACTCTCCCCATCCCGCTGCAGCGGCAGACAGAGATACTGAATTAAGCGACAGACAAGTTGGAGACAATGAGTGCCGGGAGGGGCCCGTCCCTCCCAACTCCCTCCCCTCTCCTCCCCGAAATGTGCAGACATCTGCTAGCTGGAGCCCAGCGCTGGAGCCATAAAGAAGAGCTGGCAGGAGGGTGATGTACAGCCCTGGGCCCTCCCGAGTGACTGGCTTTAACCTCCAACGGAGAGACGCTCACCCCGTTTACGACGGAGCCCTTTGTTTTACACCACTCAGCAGAGGTGCCTTGGCCATGATGAAGATTTAACCAAATTATAATGAATGATCTTCGGCAGCGCTGTGCCCCTAATTAGAACAAGTCGCACAGACATATTGTCTCCCTGATTTCCTCTGTTGCATTTCTCGCACTCTCTTTCTCTGCTCGGGACACATGGGCCCCATTAAACATTCTAGTATTTAATGTGGTTCCCTTAAATTACTTCTCAAGTTTTCGAGTTCCATTTAGAATTGGATTTTACTCTCTGGACTGTGTTTTTGATTTGGGGCTTTGTACGTTTCGTAGCCGCTCTTGCTCGCCCCCTAGCGGAGACTGCGGACACCACTTAGCGGCGCACTGGGTGGGAGGACGGGAGGCCTCGTCTCAGCTGATGGGAAGGTGCTCCACGGGGACCCTCTGTTAACTGGAGAGGGTACCGCTCGTGGAGAAGAAAGAACTCAACGCAAACGTGGGCTGAGACTGTTGATTTCGCCAGCCTCAACCTGATGGCCTTATTCCCTATCACAATGACAGAGGTGAGGACCTCCCAGGTTTATCATAATTTATAAAGGAACAGGAAGAGAGTATAACACCTCCAGTGGCCCATCCTGGAGGTCAGTGTAAAAAGAGCCGAATTAACGTAAGATGGTCATGGGCCTCAACTCTGTAGAATCCATGTTCTGCAGCCAAGGAGTTTCCTCCCCTCTCAAAAGCAGGAAAGAAGACTCACACCGTTTACGCAGGGTGGCCACCAGGACCAAAATCAAAAGCATACAGCCTGCAATCCAGTGAGCTGAAATTCTGTCTCCCTGCGAACTTCTGTGTGTAAATTTTACCCTGAGTGTCTGGATATAGAAGTACTAGATATACATACCCACGCCCAGATAGGGGTCTATGGGGAAAACTCTGGAAAGATTCCAGGGGAAGATACCATCGCCCACAGCTGCTGGCTGGGTCTGTATGAAGATAGACTCCACACCCTTCATGTGTTCTCAAGCAGCAACATAGAGCTCCTTAGATTCAGAAGATTCTGGGGGAAGCCTTTGAATGAGAAGGGATTTTGAGGTCCTCTGGGCCTTTCCTGGTGTCTGTCCCCCTCTGCTGGGAAGCCCTCCAATGCCTGCCTGCAGGTGTTCGTGTGGGCCCTGAAGACAGGACGTCTCCACCTCCCAAGGCAGCTGAGAGCCCTGAGAGTGGCCCCCAGGCTCCCAGTGGACTTGGGAAGGTAGAAATCCGGGGAATCCATCTGTGGATCTCGGGAAAGGCATTCAACCTCTGTGACAACTCACCCATTCAATACTTACTGGGTGGTGCTGCAGGTGCTGAGAATACAGTAATGTATAACTTCTTGATCATTTCAAATAATCGCCTGATCCATGACATGGAAATAATAGCCCACCTCACAAAATGAGCACGTTTTTAAAGGTTGTAAGCAGTATACAGAAACTGTTATTGTTTCCCTTGGCGACAATGATCAGAAAGATTTTCTTTATATGTAGTGAGTTGACTTCCCTATAGCTTGCCCCCTTGGGTTTTAGTTCTACCTCAGCAGAAGCACTGACTTCTCCTTCAGCTATGTACACGTCTCTCGCCAATCCTCTTGTTTTTGCATTTCCAGGCAGAATGTTCTCTGATCCTTCAGCCTCTCCTCACACCACATAATTTCTCCACCTCCCTCCATCTTAAATAACCCCCCCTCTGAGCATATTCTAATTAGTCAATGGCCTTCTCAAAATCTGGTTGCCCAAAATTGAATATGATACCCCAGGTGTCATCTGACTGAAAATAAAATGAGACTGTTCCTTCCCAAGGGTACTGGGTTTCTATAAATACTTCTATCTTTTGATGTGTTGGGTTGTTAGCAATCACATCACACTGTTGGCTTTTTCTGAGCTGGTGGTCATTTAAAGGCCTCAGATATTTTTCACATGATTTCCTGCCAAGGCAATATCCCCAACTCTTGTGCTTTTGCCATTTGTTTTTAGCATGTAAATGTCAGGCTTTACATTTAGGCCTGTTCCCTTGTATCTTATTGTTGCTGACCCAGCATTCCAACCTGTCAGGACCACTCTGGGCCCTCATTCTGTCACCTCTGGTATTAACTCTCCCTCCCCGATTTGTGACATCTACACCTTTGATCAGCATGCCTCCTGAGTTTTCTTGCAATGATGAATCAGACAAGATCAAGGCCATAGCCCTTGGCACGCTGAGAAGCTTCCTTGAGGGTTGACTTCCATTGTCATGGGTTGGACACAGCCCCCTTCAAGAAGTGAGGAGAAAGGGCATGGAGCTGGCTCTTTGTGAGGCCACCAGTGTGACTTCCTTTTCCTCCCCCTCTGCCTCCCATCTACTTCTGCCTTCATGCTCCCCAGTCCTGAAACTGGCATCCACCTCTCTAGGCCTTCATTGGGACCCTTCCTCTCATTTCGGCCCCTGTCTTGTATCCCCCTGACCCTCTCTGCTTCATCCACTGTCTCTGAGTGGCAGGCTCAGAGCTGGCTGGCACTAGTTCTGCCCATTTCTGGACTGTCTCACCCAGAGTGTTGGCCTTTCACTGCAGGCTAAGCCCTTGGCCCAGGCCAACGTGTGACCTCCCTCCTTGCCACCCTGGTGGAGTTCAGCACACAGGCTGTGACATCCATCCAATACTCAACACTCTTTGGACTCAGCTTTTGAGCCAGCTGCAAATACACAAAACCACTGCTCTTATCCAACCCACATTTCACCATCTCAGCCGCAAGGAAACCATGAGAAAAACCGTTAACCCCTAAGCTGAAATCAAGACCTGCAATGTTTATGGCACACACCTGATTCATAAACATAGTAACCTTATCAAAAAAGGAAATGAGGTTACTTGGGAATAACTTGTGCTCAGTGAAGTCATTTCGCTTTCAACTGACCACCACATTCCTTCCTAAATGCTCACCCACCATCTGCTTCTTAATCCATCCTGCTTCCCTGTTGTCATCTACCTCAAACCTACTTGCCTAGAGTTTCCAGGAACAATTTCTTTTCCTTTTTAAAAACCAGGATAATCTCTGACCAGTTCCTGATTCTGGCAACACCTTCTATTCTCCACAATTACTTAATACTGACAATGGCTCCCCAGTCTCACTGGAAAGTCCATTCCACACCTGCCGATGTGAGTCATTGGGCTACATCCTTGGGCCTACTTACATCAGCTTCTCATCCCCTTCCTATCTGATCTCCTTATCTTTTTGAGCTCTGAGCCAGTCACGATGCCCTGGGCTGCAGGGAGCAGAAATCCTAGGCTCAACTGGCTTCAACAGGTAAGAAAAATTAAGTATTTCCTAAAATGAGAAGGGCTAGGAAGAAGGCCTTCAGAACTGGTTACTTCAGGAGGTAGATTACATCTCCAAGGATACAGCTCTACTTTTTTGCTCTGCTATCCTCAGGTTCTCAATTAAACTCCCGCATGTCTCAAGATGGTTTTTGCAGGTCCAGTTACACCAAGCTGACACAGCAGTGTCCAGCAATAAAAGAAAGACTGCTGGTCTTACACATCTCTTTTTCAGAAGCAGAAACACCAGCAGACCAATTCTCCATCTCATGGGTCAGAAGTAAGTCTCATGCCCATCCTCAAGCTGCTCACTGATGAGGAGGCTAGAACCCCAAGGATTGCCTTGAACTTCTGCATCCCAAACATGGGGGAGTGGTGGTGAC
Source organism: Galagoides demidoff (assembly GCA_963574575.1). Taxonomy (NCBI): domain Eukaryota; kingdom Metazoa; phylum Chordata; class Mammalia; order Primates; family Galagidae; genus Galagoides; species Galagoides demidoff. Next base: position 4,517 of record CAUYQV010156066.1, on the reverse strand, counting down.
ACTTAAAGTATCAGCAACCTGCCAACAAAGAGGGAAGAAGCAACCCTTGTGTGAGCCATCGCCACCTCTCTATGGGCTTTGAATCCCTACACTGTACGTTGTCCATTCCTCCCTTTCCCTCCCAGCCACGCCCTTGGCCCAAGCCAACACGTGACTTCTCACCCCACCACCCCAGTGGAGCAGAAGAATCATACTTTCCATTTCTCTTTCATTTTTCTCTTTCTTTTTATCCAACATTATTTTCTTTTGCCCAAGCAAAAGGTCTGGGTTTCCCAGGTCTTCGCTCCCTAAACAGAGCCCCCAGCGACTTTTTACTGTCTGCAAGCTGTCTTCCTCTTTAAATCTGAGATTATTCTGAATCTTAAGCCTTCTCCTCACTGGTTTCCAATGACCCCCTCCATCCTTTGGTGATGAGCCTGGAGATGCCCCTTACGTCCTTTTAAGGTCCGAACTCACCACAGAGCAACCTGCCTGGCTCAAGGGTGGCTTGGCCCCCTCCCCCTCCACTGTGTCTTCTTGGGATCAGCTCTGGCAATAGTTTTATCATGTCTTCTAGAACATTCTACCTTCCTTGATGCGGTGACTGGCTATAGAACCAAACCTCTCTGTGAACAATTCAAATGTGTTATGATTCAGCCTTGCCCAGCGGCAGTATGATAGCCAGTGAGGTTTATCCCGGGTGCAATTATCGCTAATTGAAAACTTTTCCCAATACCCCACCATGACGACGTGAAATATAGTCGGCATTGGCAATTTTTGACAGTCTCCACAGAGACTAAAAAAATAAATAAATAAATAAATAAATAAAATGTGTTATGATGGGTACATTACATTGTCCCACAGACCACATTTCTTCTGTGGAACTGTTCCTTATACATCACCCCTGACGCTACCTCCATCGCAGAACAAAACGGTGACCCAGGCTGGCCCAGTCACAGTACACCATGGATCTCACAGTAATCCTAGCTCAGAGGGGGGCAGGTGACCCAGCAATGCCAAGCAGAGATCTGGCTTGGGTTGAAAACTAGAGATTGAAAGCGGATCTAGGGCACTTTTCCAGGTGGGTTGCTAAAGTGAACAGATGTGAATCTGAACAGCTAGGCAACCGCCTTTTTCACTTGCCAGCAGGGAGGAGGCCATAGAGATAAAAGGAGCCCTGACTGCCCAGTTGGAGATCCGGCCACAGCGATGCCTGGAGCTGCCCCCGCGGCAGGCTCCCAGTCACGAGGGCCAGGCCACCCCCTTCCATCACAGGCCACTGAAGTGCCCTGACGTGACTCAGCTGTGCAAACCCTGGGTACCTTTCACCGGGTCCACTGTCCTTCTTCACTATCACAGTGACTGTCTTCGCTGTGACAGGGCCTCTCTCTCCCAAGGTCCCCCTAACTTCCGTGGGAGCGGTAAGCTCACCCCCAGATGCACACAGCGCAAACACACGCTCTCGTCCTCGTCTCCGCGGCCTTTTCAGAGAGGATGTCCTTTGCCACAGGTGAAAACGCCTCTGCCAGACATTCAGCTTTTAGGATGATAAGCCAGAGAGGTTGATGAATAAGATACATAAGAGGATGGCCGAGTCCCAGCCTGAGCTATACTGGCTCCATATCCAGGGACTCAGACATGTATCCAGGATGCTCTGGAGCCCATCGGGAGTTTATTTATTTGTGTGAGGAGCTGAGGGGACTCCTAAGAAATAACTCCGGTGAGAACAGGGAGGTGGACAGAGGAGCAGGACCTAAGCATACCCTGTGCTGGTGGGAAGGGGGTTCTGACCACCGTGCACTCTCCCTCTTGGGTATGTCTCCTGGTCAGCCCCCCGAATAGACTCATGCCTAGATTCTAGGAAATGAAAGACTTGGAATAAAAATGAAATATAATTAATGTTGCTGAAATTCTGTATGAAATCAGGGCTCCTGTCAAAAAGCATAACAAAGAAAAACCAGAAAAAAAAGTCTCTCTCCTTTCCCCTGGCAACATACCCAGAAAACAAGTCAATGAAGGTATGTGGTGGCCAACCTGGGGGTGGCCCCCAGGGACCCCCTACACTTGCCTTTGTGTAGTCCCCTCCCGGACCGTATCAGGGTTAGTCTGTGACCAACCGAGTGTGCTTGAAATTACGTTATGTCATTCCCAAGCCTAAAAGGCACTGCTATTTGCTCCCTCTGAGCCGCTCACTCTGGGAGAAGTCAGCTGCTGTGTTATAAGGACACATCTGAAGCCTTATAGAGAAGACTTCATGATGAGAAACTGAGGCCTCCTGCAACTGGTCCCTGAGGAACTGAGGCCTCAAGCCCACAGCCATGTGAATGAGCCTTACTGGGAGTATTTCCCCCAGCCCTGGGCAACCTCGTCACTAACCTCACAAGAAAACCCTAAGCCAGAACCATCCAGCTGAGCTACCTCTGGATTCCTGGTCCTCAGTACCTAATGAGATAAAAATGTTATTTTAAAGCTGCAAAGTTCTTTTCAGTGGGGGCTGGGGATTTGTTATGCAGCAAGCAAATGGCTCTGATGCAGCTCCTTATAGAAGCACGATGACCCTTGAAGAGGCTGCAGATGAGGACACAAGGAAAGTGAGGAAAACCTTAGCACTGGAAAGCAGAGGGAAAGGGGATTTTTGTTACGCAGTGGTGAAAGAGTTCGTGTGCAGTTATGTGAAAACTAAACGCACTTCATGGACTGGATCTAGCTAAGGAGATTTCTGGGCTATGTGTTAAAGGTGCCACCTGGTTTCTTCTTGCTGTTTATAGTAAAATGTGAGAGGAGACAGATAAGCTCAAAGAAGGACTATTAAACATGAAGCTGCCAGAACTTGATTGGCTGGAAGTTTTTCAACTTCTCCTGATGGCAACCAGGCTTACATGAAGATATAGATTCCATACAATGATCAGTTTCTGGGCATTCCAAGAAAAACGTGTCAGGAGATGAAACTTAACACATTGGCAGGAAAGACCTTTGTTAAGACCTCTGAGGTTGGTATCTCAGAGTACTATTCAGTCAGGCCAAAACCCCTGTAAAAACTGTGTGTTAAAAAAAAGATGGAGACTTTACCTCCTTCGTGTTTACATGGATGGAGCTGGAAAATATTCTTCTTAGCAAAGTATCTCAAGGATGGAAGAAAAAGTATCCAGTGTATTCAACCCTATTATGAAACTAATTTATAGCTTTCATAGGAAAAGCTATAACCCAACTATAGCCTAAGAATACAGAGAAAGGGGAAAGAGAGGGTTGGGGAGGGGGGAGGATGGGTGAAGGGAGGGTGATGGTGGGATCACACCCATGGTTCATCCTATAAGGGTACATGTGAATCTCTCTAAATGTAGAATATAAATGTCTTAACACAACTAAGAAAATGACATGAAGGCTATGTTAACCAGTTGGATGAAAGTATTTCAAATTGTATATAGCAACAACACACTGTACCCCATGATAGTATTAATGTACACAGCTATGATTTCATAAAAAATAAATAACTCGGTGTGTGCCTCCTAGTTACCCTCAATTAAACAACAGAGACTCAAAGAAGGATGTTGTCCCTCAGCTACGATTTCAGCAGAATCCCGTGGGTTTATCTCAAAGAGATCTCTAGCTATGACTTCTGTTTCTTGGGACAAATCCAATATAGCTCAAAAGAGACTCTCAACTTTTTGAAGAAAATTATATTTGCAGAAACACCACCAGCTTGAACAGTAACAAGACAAAATTTAAAAAGCTCTTTGGACCTCTCCCGGCCTCGAAAATTCTGATATAAAACAGACTGAGGGGACTACACGGACCACTTTTCATGGAAAAGTAAGAATGGCTTAAAGGCCATAACCAAGACTCCAGAGGACAAGGCCAGAGCCTTGAAGAATTATTCCCCGTCGGAAATAAAACCAAGTCTTCGTCAAAGAAGTATTAACATTTTTCCAGCTGTACTTCAGACTTCTATGGGCCAATAAATCCTTTGTGCCTCTTATTTTTCCCCATTTTTGAACGAGAATGTCTATAACAAATATTCTATGGTCATTCCATCATTACATTTTGAGTGCGTGTATTCAAGTCTTTCTTCTTGACAGGAATTATATTTAAAGAGCTAAATTTAAGTAATCACCCCTGAGGGACCTCATCAGCTCCTGATTTAAATGAAAAAGTTCTGGAGTACGAGCTGATGTTGTGATGAAGTGACTCTTGGGTGCCCTTGGGAGGGGGCGACTGTCTTTGGCATGTGGGAAGAATATAAATAGTTTGTAGACAGAGGGCAGATTGTGCTGGTTTTCAAATGCCCACAGGTTCTTTGTACATCTCCCTTCAAGATTTGGGAACTCTGGCTCGGTGCCTGTGACTCAATCGGCTAAGGCGCCAGCCACATACACCTAAGGTGGCGGGTTCGAACCCCCAGCCCGGGCCCGCCAAACAACAATGATGGCTGCAACCAAAAAATGGCCAGGCGCTGTGGCGGGCGCCTGTGGTCCCAGCTACTTGGGAGGCGGAGGCAGGAGACTCGCTTGAGCCCAGGAGTTGGAGGTTGCTATGAGCTG
>CAUYQV010156061.1:0-27984 GCA_963574575.1 Galagoides demidoff | reverse complement strand
TTTGCATGGAGTAAACTGCGAGCCCTTGTTGTGGGGGAGGGGACTCCCGTCCGCTTGGTGGTGGTTTCTGTACCTTTTGGTTGTCTTTTTGGGGTCGCAGCTCGCCTCAGGAAGGTTGAAGTGTGCTCCTCATTCTTCTCTCTTGACTCTGCTCCAGACCATCAGCTAAGTAGCTAAACTTCTGTCCTTTCAGCCTCCTTCTGGACGGGAGCTTCTGTAAAAAGCTGGCTGCAGTCCGCCATCTTGGCTCCGCCCCCAGTCTCCATGTCTTTATAGCCATGGAGTTGGCTTTGTAAGGAAGGAATTTGAGGTTTTATATTAATAAGACAAAGCCTTACTGATAAAATAATACTGTTGAGAACCTGATGGAAAAGCTCTGCAATTGCACTGGATATGATTAAGGGAGACTGCTTCTTAGCAGAGTATGGTGGTAGCAATTACTAGGAAAATAAAGCCATTATGTCAGTCCACGTATGCTGAGATCAGGACAGCAGACTCTTTCACTTTTTTGGTGGCTGCATGGTTTTCAATTCTATGCCTGTCCATAATATAAGCCAGTATTTATCCTACAGACATTTGGTCAGTTAGTAATTTCCAGCTTTTCACTATTACATAACTGCTATAAAATTCTTTTTTTGAATTAAGTCATATATACATAGATCATGAATACATTTATGCATACGTAGGGTACAATGTGCTGATTTTTTAATACAATTTGACATGCTTACATCAAGCTAATTAATATAGCTTTTGCCTCATTTACTTGATTATGTTATGTTCTACACTTGATAAATTTGACTTGTACCCTTGCAATATGCTCCATAGGTATGGTCCCGCCATTTACCCTCCCTTGTACCCTTGCAGTAGGCTCCGTAGTTATGGTCCTGCCATTTACCCTCCCTCTATCAAACTCCTTCTTCCCCTCCCTTCTCACTCCATTTCTCTCCTTCATCCTGGGCTATAGTTGTGTTCTATCTTTCATAAAAAAGTGTGAGTAAATATAAGTTGGTTTCATAGAAGTACTGAGTACATTGGATACTTTTCCCTCCATTCTTGAGATACTTTACTCAGAAGAATATGTTTCAGATCCCTCCATGTAAACATAAAAGAGGTAAAGTCTCCATATTTTTTAAGGCTGCATAGTATTCCATGGTATACATATACCACAATTTATTAATCCATTTATGGGTTGATGGCACTTGGGCTTCTTCCATGACTTGGCTATTATGAATTGAGCTTCAATGAGTGATCTAGTGCAAATATCTTTTTTGCAAACTGATTTTTGGTCTTTTGGATATACTCCTAGTAGAGGAATTGCAGGATCCAATGGCAGGTCAATTTTTAGATGCCTGAGTGTTCTCCAAACTTCTTTCCAAAAGGAACGTATTAGCTTGCATTCCCACCAGCAGTACAGAAGTGTTCCCTTTTCTCCACATCAATGCCAACATCTGTAGTTTTGGGATTTTGTTATGTGGGCTAGTCTTACTGGAGTTAGATGGTATCTCAAATGATAGTTTTGACTTGCATTTCTCTGATAATTAAAGATAATGAACATTTTTTCATGTGTCTGTATACCATGCACCTGTCTTCTTCAGAGAAGCTTCTGTTTAGGTCTCTTGCCCATAGTGAAATGGGACCACTTGTTCTTTTCTTATTAATAAGTCTGCATTCTCTGTGGATTCTGGTTACCAGATCTTTGTTGGAAATGTAACCTGCAAATATCCTCTCCCATTCTGAGGGCAGTCTACATGCTTTACTTACTGTGTTCTTGGCAGTGCAGGAGCTTTTAGTTTGATCATATCCCAGTAATGTATTTTTGGTATTGCTTCAGTTGCCCTGTGGGTCCTCCTTACAAAGTTTTCTCCCAGGCCAATTTCTTCAAGTGTTTCCCCTGTAAAATTCTTTATGTAAACATTTTAAAATCTCCTATCTAATTTCTTCTTATGATAAATTCCTAAGAATCATAGGAGATGACAGCTGGGGAGCTCAGGGCTTTAAACTATAATCAAATTGTTAATACTTTGAGGCTCAGGTTGTGTTGTAGAGAAGAGGTAGAGTGTATAAGAGGAAGTACAAGTATATAGATTTAGATATAAAGCCTTAGAATCCATTTACAATTGATTATCAATCAGTGAGGTAGTAAAGGCAACTTCAAAATCAAAAAGTAACTTAGAAATAAAACATTATTAATTTTACACACTACTTACACGCAATTTTCTAGCTATACTTCTGTAAAGAGGTATTCCTATATTCAATAATATCCATAATATATAATGTATTTTGAAAATAATTTATTCAGATAGTGGCTTCCTGGTTGAATTCAATCAGCTGGACAAACTGTTCACTCATTTAGAAAGCAAGTAAAGACATATGGATTGAAGTAGATTAAGGAAGGGCCCTCAGAAACGGGCATTGGTGTGTATTGCTGATGGATGGATTATAAATTGGCTCAAGAAGGCAATTTAGTGATAGTCATAACAATTAAAATGTACATTCCTCTGGATTAAGGAATTATACCTCTAGGGATTTATTCTACAGAAATATTTACCCATGTCATAAGATAGAGGAACTAAAATGTTCACAGCAGCATAGTCAACAATGTCCACCAACTGGGTAGGTATTTGTGTGTATGGAGGTATGTGTGGCTGTGCATGTGTGTGTGTTGAGTGTATAAATCACATATGATCTATCCATAAAATAGAAAGTCATGTAATCATTGAGAAAAGTGAGTCTTACCAATCTGGAACATTTCTAACAAATGGCCAAGTTTCAAAAAAATCAAGGCAAAGCATAGTGTTATGAGGTGTGCTAAAGCATATATAAAAAGCCCTCTACTTGAGTACATGTGGAATATTTCTACAAGGATGTTAAGAAACTGCTGCATGGGGATTAGAGGAAAAAAAGTGGAAGGGAGGCTTGTTTTTCATTATTTGTATTGTTTGGAAAAGTACAATGAATAAATAAATATAAGTGAAAATAAATTCTTTCATCAGGGTCCTTTTAGTCCCAAAACTTTTGCCTAGATGGCAAAGACATTTTCCTTTACTGAACTGCCCTTTAAATTCCAGAGCCTCACATTTATTCTGGCTCTTCTGTAAGAATCTGAAATAACATGAAACTTCCTAGTAGCATAAGGGGTTAAAGGACATAATTAGGATATTCAGTGACTTAAATATTAGTGAGGTTTCCTTTCTGACAATATGGCAGAATAAATGCCCAGATTTCTGGAACTCTTTCCTGGTACAAAACACCTTAAATATCAAAATGAATAATGGATGGCTTGGCTGGTAAGAAATAAAGTAAATGTTCAGAGGACAGAAATAATGAAAAAATCCTAATCTAGATGAAAAAGTGATTGCTATAGTCACATTCACTTCAGGTATATCTGGATTTATTTATTTGGAATTTTAAAATTTCAGATTAATACGAGCACACAGATGATTAGCTACATTGTTTGCATTTGTTAGGCAGAGTCCAAGTTGTACTTGTACCCCTCACCAGGAGGTGTGCCATATACACTTACATTGTGCCTGTTAGGTGAAAGCACACCAATCCCTCTCCCTTCTTCTTTTCCCCCTTCCTCCCCTTCTCCACCTCCCCTTCCCCTCTTCCTCCTCCCACCTTGAGTTTAATTGTGTTCTTCTCTTGTGTGGGAAAGCTACTGGTTTCATATTAGTGTTGAGTACATTGGATACTTGCTTTTTCATCCTTGTGATACTTAACTAAGTAGAATGTTCTCCAACTTTGTCCAGCTTAATACAAAAGATGTAAAGTCTCCATCTTTTTTAATGGCTGAATAGTAGTCCATGGTACAATATACTACAGTTTATTAATACATTCATATGTTGATGGGCACTTCGGTTGATTCCATATCTTGGCAATTGTGAATTGAGCTGCAGTAGACAGGCTAATGCAGGCTGGGTACAGTGGCTCATGCCTATAATCCTAGCACTCTGGGAACCAAGGTGGGTGGATTGCCTGAGCTCAGGAGTTTGAGACCAGTCTGAGCAAAAGCAAGATCTCCTCTCTACTAAAAAATAGAAAAAGTAGCCGGGCATTGTGGCAGGCTCCTATAGCCCCAGCTACTTGGGAGGCTAAAATAAGATTTATTGAACCTATGAGTTTGGGGTTGCTGTGAGCTATAAAGCCACAGCACTCTACTCAGGGTGGTGGAGTGAGACTCTGTCTCAAAAAAAAAAAAAATTCTAGTGAACATATCCTTATTGTAAAATGATTCATTTTTCTTTTGGATAGGTATCTAGTAATGGGAGTTCAGGACTGTGTATCTGAATTTAAGTGGATCTCACACATCCAGGGGACAGCAGACAAAGATTGAGACCCAGGCATGGGGTATAGTCAGATAGAAAACTCCAAATAAAGTTGAACCCATTTAGTGGGTGAATTATGATAAGCTGCCCCATAGAGAGATATTGTGAAAATCCTTTCCTATTTTGGCTTTGGCTCCGGCTCTTGGTGGAATGAAAAAATGAAAGGTATAAGTATGCCATGAGAATGCTAGAGCATAAGTCTGTGCTATGGTATGCACATAGCAAAATAAATAAAATTAAATTGAAAAATAAAAAAGTCCAAGCCAGACATGTTAGGTTAAAGTAGGGGCAAATCAGCAGTGCCCCAGGCAATTGGCAGAAACAAACATATTCAGAACAAAAATAGATTTCCAAGAAACATGAACTCACATCCAAAGATTACAAAAACACACAAGGGAACAAGGCACCATGAGAGAGAATAAGCAGAAACTTCTAGCTGGAGAAGCAAATTTATAGACTTCAGATACTAGAATGAAAAAAAAAACAGAATGAGTTTATTCAAAGAATTTAAGGAAAGGGTTTAAATCATGATTAATGAGTAAGAGTGGCTCAGTGCCTGTGGCTCAAGTGGCTAAGGCGCCAGCCACATACACCTAAGGTGGCGGTTTTGAATCCAGCCCTGACCTGCCAAACAACAATAAAAAAAAAAATAGCCAGGTGTTGTGGTGGACGCCTGTGGTCCCAGCTACTTGGGAGGCTGAGGCAGGAGACTTGTTTGAGCCCAGGAGTTGGAGGTTGCTGTGAGCTGTGATGCTATGGCACTCTACCCAGGGGGACAGCTTGAGGCTCTGCCTCAAAAAAAAAAAATGAGTAAGAGGCTATGAAAATTAACTAGTAAACTTTTAAAAGGAGGACTACACAGGACTGCTTAAAGAACAAATTACATACATCTGAAGAGAATTAGTGAAGATAAAACCGAAGAAATTACTCAGAAGGCAGCCTAAAGGGTAAATGATAAAAGAATTAGTGAGAAATGTATGTTCTTCTTTGGCATTCATTTCACATATCTCATAATAATAACTAAAATATTCCTAGTAAGAATTACCTTCTCAGTGTCCTCTTACTGACCATTCTATTTAAAATTGCCACTCTTACTTCCATTTTCTCTTCCCTGCTTTAAGTTCTTTCCATAACATTTAATACCATCTGAAAAACTTTCTGTGATTATTTATGTACCTTATTTATCACTCTCTAATTAAAAAGTAAGCTTGGTGAAGGAAAACGTTTTTTAGTATTATGCCTATTCCTAAATCCCCAGTTTTGAAAAGTGTCTGACGTATAGTAAGCACTCAATAAATATTTGAAAAGAATGACTGAGGAGTAGCTGATACTTGCAGAATATTTCTATGTGTCACACACTGCTGTGCTACCATGTCTCTGACGGCCATTCCAGAAAGAGTTCCAAAATATTACTATGTGTATTTTCTGATATAATTTAAGGTATTTGTAATGAAAAATTATACTTAAACCTAAAGATCACCCAATCAGCCCATATTGCAACCCTTAGGAATGTACCCTGGCTTTTAACCTAGTAGTTAAGTATTTAGGAAATAATGAGAAAGCTAAAAATATACAAATTTAGAGCATAAAAAAAGTTGTTAGAGAAATGAAGGAAAAATAGACAACTAATTTTAAGACTTTTTTTCAAGGCTTATGAAAAACCAATATCGTTTCATCTGGACATCTAATTATTTCAATATTCCCTTTTGCAGTGGGTGAGAAAAAGCAGAATGGCAAACCATCACTTCTTTGGCATTATGGTCCTTGTAGTAAGAATGCTGTCAACAGCTGTTATCACAACAGGAAGCCAAGGTTACCTTAAGGCGAGGAAACTGAAAATCAATTCTAGGAAGGCAAAGGATAGGTGAGCTGATAGTGCATTTGTTCAGTCTGCAGCCCCTGAAGTTAACAGAAAACCTTCACATTAGCTCTTGAAGTGAGAGAGAAAAGGAATGGAGAGCATTTGGTTGGTATTTTAGTTAGAAAATTTGGATACTAGAATGAAAAAGAGACAAGAGATTAAGTTTTTCAAAAGGCACAGTCCCATGAAGCAAATCTGCATTCTGCATGGACAGATTTGAAGTAATATACCTGCCCACTCGAGCTAGTCATACTGGAGACAGGCTCAGCAAGGTAAGTCTCCACAGAAAAGCTTATTCTGACAACTAGGAAATTCAGCTCACCTTGATGTCTGATTATGTTGATAATGAATGTTTAGAGTTTTACAGTTAGGAAATGCTGTCCTAAGAAGTCTATCGATAGATTTATTAGTTTTTAGTATCTTGCTTCATTCAATTACCTAGATTTGATGGCTGTTCAGACCTAAGATTTAAATTCACTTCATGTGATGCTAAATCCTATGTTTTCTCTATCACATCATGGTGCCATATACTTAGGAACACAATGTAGAATTCAGAATCTCTTTTCTATAGAACAGTGCTTTCCAAACCTGGCTGCTTAAATCTCCTGAGAAGTGAGATATTCTGACCCAGAGTGGTGTTTGTGAATTTGTATTTTTAAATGGTGCCTGGAAGATCTAACAGCCAGGTTTAGGGGCCACTATTTTGTTAAAGACCAATACTGCAATTTTATCTGATATCAGTTTTAGAGTTTCATTTATAGAGATGGAAATCAGTGTGTTTAATTTAGATCAGTGGTTCCTAACCTAAAAACTCTCTTACCTTTTAAGAATCTGTTGAAATCTATGGATCTTTCCTTAATAAACACACAGTGTGTGTGTTTAAAAAAACACACATACCAATTTACCATCTCTATATTAAAACGTTGCTGTTATCACAAATTGTTACATAGTGGCCTAAAACAACAAAACTTTCTTATAGTGCTGGAGCTCAGAAATTAGACATGGGTCCAGAGCCGTGGCTCATGCCTGTAATCCTAGCATTCTGGGAGGCCAAGCTCAGGAGTTTGAGACCAGTGTGAGCAAGAGTGAGCCCACATTTCAGGTGATGCTGATGTAGCTGGCCAGGAGACCATACTTAGGGAATCACCGGTGTAGGAGACCAGTGAATAGGATAGGGACGGGTGCTCTGCTTGCTTCCACATGGCTATTAATGTTATTAACAACCAGCACCACATTGGCGTTTATTGAGCACTTGTCTCTTACAGTTTATCTCACAGCTGGGTATAATCAAAGCGTCCCTCACCCGTTGCTTAGTTCTCGATAGTGTGTGAGACTGAAAGGGAGAGAGACACAAGCAGAGAGAATGAATAGAGCACGCAGCGGCGCAGGGCGGGTCAGGATCGCCTCCGGACCTGAGCACCCAAGGTGCAGCGGGGAGGTGCGGAGGCCCACGGCGCCCTGGCGGGTCCCGGGACTCACTCGCGGCCCGGGCGGTGCGCAGGGGTTCGGGGCCCGCAGGGGGCGCTGCCGAGCCGTCCAGCCGCTGGCCGCTGGGCCGCCCACCCCGCGGGCGCGCCTCTCTGCAGTCCAGCGCCGACTGGCCAGGGACCCGCTCGCTCAGACTTCTCGGCCCGGTTGAAGACGCCGGCCGCTCGGGGCCGCCTCAGTGCTTGCCTTCTGCGAAGGCTCAGCCCACCGACCCCGCCCCGGTGCCGGGGTCGGCACAGGCATCTCGCCCGCTTCTGATCGCGGAGTTCCAGACCCAGGGAGCTTCCCGGCCGTCGACTGACCCCGCGGCCCGCGCGCTAGACGCTCTGCTCGTGGGGCAGAGGGAAGGCGGCAACTGGCTGGGGATGGGCTACCCGGCTGCGTTAAAGGGCGCTGGGGTTCTCCGCGCGCTCCTCCTGGCGCTGGTGGCCGCAGGGATCCCCGCCGGCGCCTACAACCTAGACCCGCAACGTCCCGTGCGCTTCCAGGGCCCCGCCGGCTCCTTCTTCGGCTACGCGGTGCTGGAGCATTTCCACGACAACACGCGCTGGTAAGTGCCCTCTCAACTCTCCGATCCTGGCCCGGCCACCGCCCCGGCCCCGGGGCTAGCCGCCGCCGCCGCCTTTCCGGCCTCTTTCACGCCGCCGTCCCGAGGGAGCGATTTAAATGTCTCAGCTGCGAGCTGCTCGGCTGCCCCGGGAAGGCGGGAGGGAGGACGCCCGTCCCGGGCCCCGGGGAGGTCCCGGTCAGCGCCTGGAGGTGGAGGGGACCGGACTGGACGTTTCTCCTGAGGTCTCAGCTCGGACTGTGCGGGAAGAACCGCTGGAGTTGCCTCCTCGGCCTCCCGGCTAGACTTAACTCTCTGGATTGCAAAGTAACTTGGTTCGTCTGCTACGGAGGGGATGCCTGAGAGACCATCCCGAACCTCTCAGGACCTCGAGGGGACAGGGCACTGGAGATACTTCCCTTCCTCCCAGTTTTGGGGAAATCCTGGGGATGATTTCAAGCCTTTCTAGTGCTGCTGTTCAAGGGAGAGGCAGTCTCCAGGGACTGGTTGTCTAGATACGAAGGGCGGGCGCATTGGAGCCCAGAGGCCCCCCTCTGACCCCACAAGACCTTGGCGGAATCCGTGGGGAGCGAGACTCCGAGCTATGGGGAAGGAGGGTAGAGAAGGAAGATAGGGGAGGACCCCAGGTGACAAGGCCGGTAGGGTTGGTGGATGTTTCTTGTGGTAGCTTGAGCCTCATCTTGCATGGGCCATTGACCTAGACGTGAGCACCAAAGCCTCAGGAAAGGGACTTGGTTCTGTAAAGTTCAAGGAGTTGTTTATCTCCCTGAGTTTGAATCGTAGGCCTGAAGGAAGAATGGAATCCCTCTCCCATGAAGCACCATCAGCTAAGTGGTACAGATTTTGAGTACCCAACCCCAGAGAAGAAGCACCAATGAGAGCTTGGTGCCCTCCTTGACCACTTTCCCTGGACCAGAGGGAAGAAAACAACCGCACAGTGGTCACTTCTTCATAGGAGACAGAGTTAGGTAGTGGGTAATTCCCCTGTTCCAGGTCATGCCTCAGTGGGGGCCCAGGTGACAGGTAGTTGGGGTTGATTTTAGCGTGTAATCACCAGAGTGAGCATCCTTATTGCGCTGGGCTGGGTGGTGGAGGTCAGTGATGCCTGTGTGCTGAGCATGTAGTTATGTGAGAGTCACTGCACTGCATTTGACAGTGGCTGATGGAAGAGGGTGGTTTGTGGATCCAAGTACTCAAGCATTCCTGGAAAAGGGAACTCTGTGACCTGCCAGCCTATTAACAATCATGCTTTTAGGAGATCTGCCTCCAAGAAAACCAATTTTCAAGACCTTCTGTGTCTCTTTTCCTTTTGCATATCCCTCCTGAACATTTACTACAGTTGCTGAGTTGAAGACCAGACTGTCTCTTCTTGCATTTGTTAAATCCCCCTTTTAAAACAAAGCAGGCTGAACACCTTCTCTATGTCCTCCAGACTCAGGGTGCCCCGTGGGCTCTGGATTTGATACAGATGCAGCCTGAGCAGAAGAAGCTGGAGAATGCATCCCAGAATCCCATACTGGACTCCCAGACCGTGTGACCTTGGCACTAAGCACATGGCAAGAGATGTCAAAAATAGAAGGGCTGCTCTGGGTAGGGGGCTGCTGAGGAAAGGCAGGCTAGCAGCTGAGCTAGCTAGAGCATTGTGTGCCCTCTGCAGCTGAGCCTGGCTCATGTGTCCTGAGCTCTTTGATGGCTAGAAGGAGAGGTGCCAGGCCCATGTCACCTAGATTTGGATGGACCCCAGGTCCAAGCCACCCCAGCTGGGAAATAACTATCAAGAACAGATATGACAGAGAAAATGATGTATTCAGCCTGATGTGTTTTCAAAAGGGGATAAAGAAAAGCTGTATTATGTGAATAGCTTTGGCAAATGTAGGAAAAGATGGTCTGACCTTAAACTCGGAACCCAGAGTGAATGGTAGGAAGGGGTCCGGAACTGGAGGGTAGTGCTGGTGCACAGCCTTGCTGCTGTGAGCGGTATGGGTCAGGGATTTCAGGGATGCATGGGAAGCTGTGCAGCTGGTCTCAACAGTCCCTTCTCTTGTTCTGATAAAAGTCAGCTGCTTTTTCTGTTGGAGTTCTTGTCCCTGTAGTTTTTCAGGTACCAACTAAAATCTACTGAAATATTTTAGAAGCAAATCTTCTGCCCTTCCCAACACCCCCCCCACCACATTGCCTTAATTTTTTTTTTTTGTAGTTTTTGCCTCTCTTCTCAACTTCTATTTTCTTGCTGCTTTTAAAAAAGTATTTTCCTCCCCATCTTTTTTCTCTCTTCCTCTGCCCCTCCCCAATATTTTTGCCTTAGACCTTAAATGTATTCTCTGCTGATTATGCTACCCAGTCAGGGTGGGCTGTGACTTCCAACGTCTTCTCCTTTCTCCTTTTTTCTTTTCTCTAAAGGTCAGACTTACTGTGAGGCTGATGAAAGTTAGCCAAAGTCTTCTCACTTGCACAGGCACCTACCAAGGCTTAGGTCTTGTGAAATCTGGATCTATCCTAGGTCTGTACCTTAACTTTTAACTCTGGTTGGTTGGTTGACTTAGTGACCGATTGTCAGTCACTTATTACTAGACAATACCTGAGCCCTGGATCTTCTAGATCTGCTTGAGGGAGATGGAGGTCATTCCCAATTGTTCACAGTTATGAACAACAGCACGGGTAAACAACCTTTTGACTAAATCCTTGTGCACATCCTTATTTCCTTTGAATAAATGCCTGGGCTTAGAATTTCTGGGTCAGAGAGGATGGAGGTTTTAAGGCATTCTCTATGTATTACTAAAGTGTCAGTGAAGTGTGTGTACTTTAGAGAAATGAATTAATTTATTCAGGCACTGGACTTTTGACGTAGTTTTACAAAGGGCTGCTCTAGTGCAATGAAAGAACATAGAATCTACATGAACACAGAATCTAGAACATCTAGAATCTAGAACATAGAATCCACATCTACTTTTTAAGTCACCCTACATGGGGGGAGAGGTATGGAACAGGGATTTCAGGGGTGTCGGGACTGTGTAGCTGGTCTCGACAGTCCCCTCTCTTGTTCTGATACAAGTCAGCTGCTTTTGGATGGGCTGCACTACATAGGGTGATTTAAGAAGATCACAAGTGCTCGTTAAAACAGGTGAGGAAGGTAAAGGATATAGACATGGAAAGGAAAAGTGGTATATTGAAACTTTGAAAGGAAAAGGAGGGCGGTTGTCAATTAAGACTTGTATCTTGTGTCTTTCTTCTTGAAGGAATTATTCTTTAGTTTCTTAATTCTGCATTTTGCGGTTTAAGGTGTTTGCTTCATGCTAATTAACCACCTGCTAAATAGGATGTAGTGTATGTATAGGGCAAGAGAGAAGAATGTGCTGGAAGTGGCAGGGGGAGAGCCCAGATACCAAGGTCAATGTGGACTCTGGAGGTGGCAGAGCTGAGGGTTTCCCCAGGTGCAAGTCACAAAGCATGTGCTGGTAGAACCAGCACTTCTTTATTCCCATAGCAGAGCACTTCTATCAATTCTTTAATAAACCAAAATTGGCCCTGGCAATGGGTCCTAGATCTCTATGTAAGACATGGGGTTATTGTGCTTAGTAAGCCCTGGTGAATGAGTCCAGCTGTATACCATGTCCACTCAGAGAGTGCTCCAGACCCAGGTTCTCTCAAAGTGCTTGTTTGAGTGGTCTCTCTGCCACCGTGTTCTGGGCAGTAAGAATTGTCCCCGTGGCTAGGTGGACTAGAATATCCTGGGAAGTGTTTCAGATGACATTTGCATCAATTTGGATGTAACCATACAAGTGACTCAATTTTCTTTCTTTTTCTAGTAACACCCAGAGAATGTCTATTTCCTCTCCTATACCTCCCACCCCCCAAATCTTCTGGCGTCTTTTGAATAACAGCAGTAGGTGCCAAGGAACGTGGACAAAGTGGATTTCTGTCCTCTTCACTTAGACATGGACTAGTTGCTCAGCTGCAAGGCTGACAATTCTAACACCCTGTGATATAAATAAATGTAGCCCGGCTGGCGTCCAGCCCCAGTGTGGGCATCTTCCACACCCCTCCCTTCCCCTTCCCCTCCTCCTCTACCCCAGACGCCCTGGAGTCCGAAGTGGTTGGGTGCACTGGCTTCCTTTCTGGCGACGTGCTTCCTGCCCCCTCTCCTGGGATGCATCAAGGCGGCTGTGCTTAGGCACAGAGGCAAGTGATCGGAAACGGAAGATGCACTTGGCTTTTTGCTTTGTTAGAGGTTGTCAGAGCATCATTTATTGAGGAATAGGAGGCAATTCAGAGCCACAGAGAGCATAACATCCTTGATTTGCTTTAAGATCGAAAATTAAAAGAACAAGCTAGACAGTTCCGGGGAGCTGCCCAGTGCTGTCGCCACTAGCCAGATGTATTGCTGTTTAAATAGAAATTAAGTCAAACCAAGTACAATTAAGAATTCAAAATTTCAGTTGTACTTGCCACATTTCAAGTGCTCAAAAGCCACATGGGGCAAGTGGCTACTGTACTGGACAGTGCACAGTGAGAACATTTTCATCATCATAGAAGGCTTTAGACAGCATCAGTTTAGAACAATGACTTAAGTCTGAAAGGGCTAGACAAGAATTAAAGGGACACGCAATGGAAAGAGACAGCCCTTAGCTTGTTTGAGTACTAGCACTGAAACAGGGGTGCTTACATCTAACTAGAAATTGTAGACCCCTGAAGAGGTTGAATTGTCCTTTCATTCATACACATGGGAGGGCTGGCTCTGTGCTAGGGGATAGGGATTCAAGAATGAAAAATCTGCTCATGATCTGATGGCTGAGAAAATTATAGGGTTCTATCTTGTGTCTCGGGCAAAGTATTATATATGTTATAGGCCTATGTATGCGGTAGGCTCTGACTGGGGAGAGGCTTGCTGGGCAGGCATGGGTTATTCAGAGGGACAGAGGAGACACTCCTGTGAAGTGAAGAGGTTTGGAAGGGGAGCCCTGGGATCATGGCCCTGCTGTCTCCAACCCTACCAATCTCGATGAGGAGACACTCAGAAATGGCAGTCACAGCCCTCCCTTCTTTGCTGAATTCCTCTGTCCCATGCCAGGCTCTTTGGGGAAAATGTAGCTCTAATTCCTTGTTGGATTTTCTGCAAATGGCATTTTCAGACCCTGTTCCTTATCCTCACTTGCCCTACAGAGCCTGCTTTCTCAAGCTGTCAGGAAGGGATATGAGGCCCAAGTTCCAAGTAGACCTAGAAAGCATCTTTGAGGGTTTCTGGGGTGTTTCCCTGAAGGTCTTGGGAAGCTGGCGAGGGTGCTGTTTCCTGAGCTAGTGCTGAATGCCGGCTGGTGGCAGAGGCAGCTGTCTTGCCCAGGGGAGAGCCTTCTAGGGCAGCACGGCAGACGGATCTCTCTGCCAGTCATTAACAGCCCCAAGTGTGAGAGTGTGAAGGGCCAGGCCCCAGCATTTTCGGATTCCCTGGTGACACACTGCTGTTCAGGAAGTGGTCCTGATAACTTCTATTGTGATTTACCCAGGGAAAATGTTATTTTCACATTCGTTAAAAGCAATCATGGTGTTTTCTGAAATTTACCTTCAAGGGAGTTACATATAATTTTAAAAATCAAAACTAATTCTATCAGATAGTATTTGCTGAGCATCTACAGGAGGGCAGATGTTTTCATAGGCACAATATTCTTTAGTTGAATTTTTGTGACAATCTGGTGAGTGGTTTCCAGTTTGCTATTTAGGGAACCAAGGTTTATAGAATTATACACCTTGTTCAAGGTCCCCGTTGGCCTAGGAGATCAATGCATATTTACTGGGGCTTGTGTCAGTTGTATCCTTTAGGAAGCAGCTGGTAAGTCAGAGATAGGAGTGTGAGAGAATTGTTGGGGGCAGGGTAATGCCTGTGAGAGAGGAAGGAGGAGGAAGCGGGATGGAGACTGCTGGGAGAGCCGGAGACTGCAATGCAGATTTGAGTGGAATCTCAGTCCACTTAGCAGACCAGTGGGCAGAAATGGCTGTCCTCTGCCTTGGTCTCATTGACTGGAGCTGCCTGGGGAAAGTGTGGCTTCGGCTTGAGCACTACAGTAGATCTTGAAGGAGCTGCAGCTGGCAGCTGACTGTCCTCTCGCTACTGAATGGCATGAATGGATGCTCCCTGCCATGGTGGCCCCACAGCCCATCATGCAGGAATTGTCACTTTGGGAGGGTATGAGATATGCTCCTCAGCCTACAGCCATAACGGAGTGTTGTCTGTTTTTGTTCAGCCCCCTGTAACCAGAATGTGCAGAATTAGGATGGACAATGGGGCCATTAGAACTGGCCCTAAACTAGAATCCAGAGCATTCTTGCTGCCAGCTGACTCACAAGGTATCTCTTTCAGATGTTGGAGAAGTCACAGGTGAGGGATTTCAGAAGAAAGGAGCTCTATCTTACCTTGAGCCATCAAGCTCTCTGACTGTAACTCCTTTTAGCCAAGTGGATTTGGCAAATGACCAAAGCAGAATAAAATGTTTTACTCTGACCTTCCTTTTTGCCAGAGGGAGCCTTAGGAATTGAAAGTGTGTTCAAGATTTGGAAAAGTCTTCTGGAGTTTTTGAAACCACAGGCTTACTTGGTCCCCCATGCCTGCTTTTTAGGTGAGCAAAAAGGACTTCCACTGGGAGCTTAAATTGGCAACAGCAGCAATGGGAACAGCAATCTACTTATCAGATATGTAGTATATGCCAAGTGCTGTTTTGCTTGTTTTATTTACATTATCTCATCTCATGCCCCCAGCAATCATTTCAGCTGGTGTCTTAGTTCTGGCTTCTATAACAAATTATCATAGGGTGAGTGGCTTATAAACAAAGGAAATTTATTTCTCATGATATGGAGGCTAGGAAGTTCAAGATCAAGGCCTTGACAAATTTATTGTCTGGTGAGGGCTTATTTCCTAGTTCATAGATAACCATCTTCTCACTTCAACCTCACGTGGCAAAGGAGTGAGGGAGTGCTCTGGAGCCACTTTTATAAGGACACTAATCCTTCCCAAGGCCTCACCTTCAGGTATTCTCATCTTGGGGTGAGGATTTCAACACATGAACTATAGGGGTGAGGAGACACAAACATTCAGTCTATAGCAGCTGGGGGAACTGCTTTCCCACTACAGAGGGGAAAACTAAGGCACAGAGGTATTATTGCCCAAGTCACATGGCTATTGAGTAGTAGAGCAGAGCCTATGTCTTTGCCTACCCAATTCAGCTGCCTCAAAGGAAGTCAAGAATCTAAGTTTGGGAGCTGCGGGGCACCCAAGAATCTGTCTTGTGAGGATCTGTTCTACCTTGTTAGAGAAGTTATGGAACTCCCATAGCACTAGTTTCTCTATGGCACCTTTTGGGCATCATACTTATTCACGACCCACTGTCTATCTTTACGGGTGATGCTTTCTTAATACTTATGATCACTGACCACACAGGGATGCAGGGATTCTGCTAGGGACTTTTGGAGAGTCTGTACTCACACCAAGTCTGTTTGGTATTAAGACAGAAGTGTCCCAGAAAGGATGGAACATTCCAGGTTATCCAGTGTATCCACCTAAAATCCTCATCCACTCTGAGTCCTCTTCGTTTATCCACTTTGTCTCCTGGGACTTATTTAGGAAACTGTATCTGGAAAGCAGACAGGGAAGGTAATGTGGTGGCCACTGTTTAGGGTTCTTGCCTAGACGTATGTGCATCCTCGTTAAAGAAATCCACATAAAGTCAAACTTTCTACACCAGAACAATATGGGAGGATGATTTGTATCCTCAAAGATCTGAACAATAAAAAAGGAAACTAATTTCCTCAATCCTAGCTGGTCTCTTTGTGTGTTAAGGCCACCTGGGAGGTGGGCTCTCCTACCCCTCCCTACTCTATGGTTACAGTGCTGTGATGTGTGCAGCGTGAACTTGGTATTGCAGAGAATCTTGGCACCTGTTTTGCATCAGGAGGGGTCCTAGAGAGTGGATGTCAGGATTCAGCTGAGGAGTGTTCTTCTGGTTCTTCCTTTGTTGTGGTACTCAATTCCCCCAAAACAACCAGATCGTGGTCTCCACGTCACAAAAGGGGGGCCGCTAAGATGGACCAGTGCCTGGTGGCCAAGAGGGTGGGCCCTCATATCAGCCCTGCTCTCAGCTTGCCTTACGGAGCTCCGTACTTAGGAACTGTATGATCTTGGCTATCTTCAGCTATCTAAGCCTCAGTTCCTTCTTCTGTAAAGGGTGGGTAATAAGGATCTCTTCTTTATCAGGTTTGGAGGGCATTAAATGCAGTGTCTGCAAAGGATAAGCACAATACATAGCATATAGTAAGCCCTTGATAGGTATTAGTAGTTATTTCTATTGTTACTTGATCTGATTTCTGAAACTAATCATGTTTTTCACCCTGACTTGAGAGGCTAAGAGTTTGCTTGCAGTATATTTGCTGATTCCTTAATTTGTTCATCAAACTTTATTGATAGAAATGAATGAGATGTTCTTACCCAGACACTATTATGTGTGATTTCTAAAATTTTGGTCAAGCTCTTTATAAATCTTCATTTTTGTGTATTTGTTTACACCTTATCTACTTTCAAGAAGGATCTGAGAGAGCTTCTTTAATTGGTGACACATGGGATTGTAAATCCTGGAGATTTGCAAGCCTCTTCCTTCTCTGTGCTCTTGCAGAACCAGTGAACAAGTGGGAGGCCACCCCTGTTATGGGGAGCTCTTGTTCCCATACCAGTTCTCCAGATAAGTGAGAGGTAGGTGCACAGTTCCAGTGTGGGGTGTTTATAGTAAGAATTTTGTTAAGAAAAAGTAAATGTAAAAGTGTTGCCTTATTTTTTCTTAGAGAAGAAAATTATCATAAGAGACCAATGGGAAGATGTTGAGGCTCCCAGAAGTCTACAGCTTGCTCTTCCACTTGGATTTTAAGGGTCACATGATGCTCCCATCTATGGAAGGAAAATCAGTCCTCTTGCCAGTCTTCCTTTGCCAGAACTGCAGCTTCTGGGGGCCTCACTCCTTGTCAGAGCAGCCATCCACTTCAAGGTGGAACCCTGCCTGTGCCTTTGCTTTTTCCCAGATGTGCATGGAACTTCACCCATTTTATTCTTTGACTTAGCATTTGCTGGTATGGATGGCACCCATCTCCCTCCACTCATTTACTCCAACCTAGGCTCCTAGGATATGCTCATCATCCTTAATCATCAGAGAAATGCAAGTCAAAACCACTTTGTGATACCATCTAACTTCAGTAAGATTAGCCCACATCACAAAATCCCAAAACTATAGATGTTGGTGTGGATGTGGAGAAAAGGGAACACTTCTGCTGGTGGGATTGCAAACTAATACGTTCCTTTTGGAAAGAAGTTTAGAGATCCCTTAGGGAGCTAAAGATAGACCTGCCATTTAATCCTACAATTCCTTTACTAGGTATAAATCCAGAAGACCAAAAATCACTTTATAACAAAGACATTTGTACCAGAACATTTATTGTATCCCAATTCATAATTGCTAAGTCATGGAAGAAGCCCACATCAACCCATGAATGGATTAATAAATTATGGTATATGTATACAATGGAATGTTATGCAGCCTTAAAAAAGATGGAGACTTTACCTCTTTTATGTTTACATGGATGGAGCTGGAACATATTCTCAGTAAAGTATCTCAAGAATGGAAGAAAAAGTATCCAATGTACTCAGCTCTACTATGAAATCAATATATAAGCAAACACACTTCTATATAAAAGCTATAACCCAACTACATCCCAAGATGAAGGGGAAAGAGGAGGGGAAGGATGGGTGGAGGGAGGGTAATTGGTGGGACCACACCTATGGTATATTTTACAACGGTACATGCCAGATCTACTAAGTGTAGAGTATAAATGCCTAAACACAATAATTAAGAAAGTACAGTGAAGGCTATGTTAACCTTTAAGTTTGATGAAAGTATTTCAAATTGTATATAAAACCAGCACATTGTACCCCATAAATGCATTAATGTACACAGCTATGATTTAATTTTAAAGAGAAAAAAAAGATACAAAGGAAAACAAATTATTATTGCCAGCCTCTTGTGAATACTTCCTGTCTGCCAGAGCTGTGCTCATAGTCACCTTGATGCAGTGGGGATGACTACTGCTGAAGCACAGAGAAACCAATCATTGCCCACAGTTACCCACAAGTAAATTGTAGAGTTGTGATCTGAACCCAGATGGGCTTGATTTAATGCTAATCTGACTGTTCTCAGAGTCAGCCATGCTGTCCTCCCTTTCTTCATCCTCATCAACCCCCTGTCTCAGTTCCATAAGGGGAAGGAAAATGGCCTGATGCCTCTTTTGAGAGTATTCATGTCTGTTTTGGTCTTGCACATAATAGATCGTAATCCACCTTTGCCAGTCAGACCATCCTGGGTGCATGGTCCCCTAGACACTTTGCTGTCTGTCATTTCCTTTTCACAGCCTCATCGCTGCCCTGGGAGGAGACCAGGCATTTGTGTTATCTTTGTTTTATAGAAAAGGAAAGGAAAGTCTGGAGCAGCCAAGGGACTTGTCCAAGTTCATGTAGCTATAGAGGATATATGTATGGATATACATATAGAGGATATATTTTGTATGCCTGGTATGACTTCAGGCATACTCTTTAGGGATGTTCCTATTCACTCCTCTGCCCCTGCCTATTCTGTATCAGAGCCCTCAGAAAAAGTATGAGGTGCTTGTTGGTGATAAGATTTCTTTGGGGGAAGGAAAAGAGACCAGGTAGCTAGAGGAGTCATAGCAATTGTTTTTAGCTGCAGAACTGGATAATTGGTTTGGACTCAGGAGCAATTAGTGGGCAATAGAGTTATCATGGTCCAATTCTCTTCAGAAGTAGAATGCCCTAGCTTGATGATGTATCTGTTTCTATTATCCCATTATTGCTGCATAACAATCCCCCCCCCCAAACTTAGTGACTTAAACCACCATTTGTTAGCTTATTTTATGGTTAGCAGCTTAAGGTGGGTTCAACTATGGTTCTTCTGTTCTCTGCTGGGCTCATTCATACATCTGTGGTCAACTTCTGCATTGGTTGGTTGGTTGATTGGCTGGCTGGTGTAGGACTGTTTCAGTTGGGATTACTTATCTCTTCCAGGGATACAGGAAAGGTAAAGAACTGTGGGCACTTCGTTATCTGTTACTGGTAGTGAAAGCATCTGGCTATCCCTGGAATTCTCTGATCTCAGCTGAGAGTCTGAATAAATTCCTGCCCAGTGCACCAGAAGAGTCCAAAGTTCTGCTAACTTAAACAAAAAAGAGAGGCTGTCTAAAGGAAATAATATTTATTCAGGAATGGGGCATAGCAATGGGAATACAAGTTCCATTGTAAACTGTGTGCTTATTCAGGGAGGTAAAGGTAGACAAAGATTTTTCAAGGAAAAATGAGGAGGATTACATAATTGTTTTGAGATAATTATTCTTGGCTACAAGGATCAGTAACAAGGGTGGTGCCAGTCTGAGGCTGGACAAACAGTTGCTATGCAGATGTCCTTGCAGAAGTATTTTTGGTGTGTAAGGTTGTGATGGTCATTGTGCAAGGTTGTGGTTTTTGTAGCCTCTTATGGTAGTTTTTGTCAGCATTCATTTATTTAGGAGAATCCTCCCTTCATGGCTTTCCCAGCTTTGTCAGGGTTTTTTGTTTTGTTTTGATTTGATTTTAAACACAAGGGACTCCATTTAGATTCTGATAGAACTTTCACAGTTCCAAGGATCTATGGGCTCCTGGTATTGCCAAGAGCTGGGTGGTGTCAAGGTGATTAGGTCTCTATTGCCTGGCACTCTAGCTGTTCTTTGAACACCTACTTTGCACAGACATCATGCTGGGTGCTTGATAAACATTCTTTTGCTTAAACCTTACAAGAACCCTCTTTAGGTACGTTTTTTATTCTTCCTATTTTACAGAGGAGGAAATCTGAAGTTTGGAGTGGTTAAGAAGCTTGTCTGAAGTCACACAGCTTGTCAGTGATAGAGGCAGGATTTGAATCCTGTGTTACTGCTTGTGCTTCTTACACTTTAGCATCCTGAGTAACTTGCCCTAAAGCTTGGAATCCAGGTAGAATTATTACAGACCCCAGAAAGCTCAAACACTGAAGCCTTGGTTTCCCCAAGGGTAAGAAGAGGAGCTTCTGAAGACGTTCACGTTCCATGGCTTCAGTGGGCAAGCACTGGTCCTTAGCAACTGTTCTCCCTCTGGGAGTGAAGGATTTGATGTGGCCAGAGGCGGCTCTCCCAGCGCCATCGCTTCCTCCTCTCAAGCCTTAGCTGTTTTCTGCCCAGTAAAGGATGTGAATGATTCCTGGGGTTTCCCCACAGTGGACACAAAGTGATTGAATTTGACTCATGTAACCAAAACATGGGTCCCTGGGGAAACTTTGGCTTTGGGATCAAATGCATGAAAGCAAATCTAATGGGTTTAAAGTTTTTAATCCACAGTTGCTGTCCTCCATCCGGCTATAATTTTGTCCTGTGGGATTGCTGCTGTGGCATTTGTGGGGAGGGAGGAAGCCTTTGAGGCACTGTCAGTTTCCAGCCTTTCCCAGGGGCCAGCTGTGGCTCAGCCCTTTTCTGTCACCTGTTTTCCAGGTGAGTTTACCCTCCAAGTGTGAGAGGGGTTCAGAGCTGGCTGGCTGGATGGAGTGGAGGAGAACTGAGGAAGTGGCTTTGTGGGGAAAATGGAGGGCACTTAAACTGCCCCAGTAGGTGGGAGTTTGGCAGACTGGAAAGAGCATGCCCTTGGACATAGACACCCTGGGTTCAAATCCCAGCTCTACCACTTACCAATGGTATAACTCAGCTTTTCTGCATGAAATACTCACAAGGGTCTGCCTGACAGGTTTTACCTTGAGCAGGAAAGCAGACTCAGGAGTGGAGCCTGTGCTTGCAGATGAACACATGGGAGATTTCCAAAGAGATCTGTGGACTACTTATTAAGAGAGGCAATCTTCTGGCTAGAACTGTGCCAGCAATGTCAGTGCCCTAAGAAAGTCAAGGTGATTGAATTTCACCTCTTGGATCCCCTGTGCCTGTTGGGGAGGAGAAAGTCTTCTTTCCTCCTCCAAACTCCAGCATGTCCTTTGACATGACAGACAGAGCTTTCAAATCAAGGCTGTGACTTGGGCTTTTTCAAGTGGGGGTCATATGTATGGGCAGCTGGCACCAGAGGGCCACTGGGTGCCTGTTGGTTTCCCTTTATTTCCTTTCCGACTGGTGTGGGGTGGCTAGGCTAGGGAATGGGTGATGTACTCGGCTGCTGGGGTACACGCTGCAGTTTGGCCACTTAACATGATTTGTGGGTTGGAGCAAGTGCTGTGACCACAACTGGACACCTGCTTCCCCATCTGAAAATGGGGATAATATAGTATCTCCCCGTAAGGAGCCTTGCCCAGCACCTGCACACTCTATGTGCCTGTGATATGCTGGCTGCCCCAATTAGAAATATAGAGTCCTAAGTTAATGGGAGGACTCTATATTATCTTCCAAGTTTGTGGCATCTTTAACTGGGGATGGGATAGGAGGAAGGCCTCCCTTTCTCAAGGGTAAAGTCTTCATACTGGTTCTACATGAACATGATTATTTATAATCCATGTAGGTGGTTATATAGTACTTCTAGACCATAAATCACCTGGAGAGCTTCTTGTGAAACTGCACATTCTGGTTTAATGGGCTGGGGCCTTAGATTTCTGTATTTCTGTCAAGTTTCAGGTGTTTCCCAGGCTGCCTCTCTGAGGACCAAGCAAAGGTGAGAATCAGCTTGATGATTGGGGAGCCTGATTTTGGTGACACTCAGGCCCTTTTCTATGGTGACTGTATAGAGGAAACAAACATTGTGTTGTTGAGAGTACAAGGGAAGATTTGGGGGGGATGTTTGAGGTAGCTGCAGGGTTTCTTTATAACTTTGAGGATAATGAGAGAAAAAGCAGATGGCATCTTTTTAGTGGCTTGTCCTGAACTCCAGGCCACCGTAATGCTTATATCTCTTGGGATCAGCTTGGCGAACAGCCAGCTGAATTGCTCATGGGCTGGCCTACAGCACAGTCTTGCTGGACAGTGGCCTACGTACAGGGAAGTTCTGGGCTGCGGAGGAAGCCACGATGTTCTGTAAACAGAGATACAAGCACATTCTCCAGTGTGCCGCCCCGTGAGTGTCATGCACATGTGCACACGCATGCCCCTTATCTCTTGCTTCATTTTCCGTTGCGCAGGATTTGGGAAAAACCTTCTCATTTAGCCAGCTGATTAGAAGTTTGAACAAGAGGGTTGTTATCTGGGTTTAAATCAGCCATTATTGTTAGAACCATTGAGTACCTTGGGTTTGGAAGGAAATAATAATTCAGCAGGTCCTTTTGCTTTAGATTTTGGAATGAATTTTGTCTCTCTTAGTCTTGGCTTCAGGCAAGGGGAAAGCACTGCCTGGGAACTAAGCTCTCCAGGGTCCCTTCCTGCTTGGATAACCTACAAATCTGTGTCTGTGAGTTTGGAGCAATGGTACTGTATGAAATTTCCAGAGTTTCGGTTCCAGTTTGGAGGACATAATAGAGGAAGAGCCTGTTGTTTCTTGCAGCCATTTCCTTTCCCTTGTATGTGTTGAATTCTCACTCTTGTTTATTTTTTTATGTAATTTTTTTTTTTTATAAAATGCATTACAAGTGGCAATTATTCACTGTGCGGATGTAAATTTGAAGTTGGTGGGAATTTTTGGATCCAGCTCTGTGGCCCTGGGGTTTTCGAGTGGAGGAGGTATTTTATGCTCTCGGCTCTCAGAACCTGACCTGTGGAAAGCTGAGGATGTTTGGGCAGTCAGACAGGGCAAACTGCTAATTCTTCTCACCTGTGAAAACAACCAGCATTACAGAGCGCAATCCTCGACTTGCCCTGGTGGCTCTAAAGCTCAGCCCCAGAAGCAGAAGGGGGAAATTGATCCCTTAATGTGGCTTTCTTCTCACTGGAGTTTTGTTGTGTATGTCATCATGCATTTGAGCAAGAGCAGCCAAGCACCCACCAAACTGCCCCTGTATGGGTGAGGGAGGCGGTGTGGTCTGTTTGAGAAAGTGCTTGCCTACGTTTCCCAAAGGTTGTGAGTTTTAACTCTGCTTCCGCTTGGGAGTTCTGCAGGTATGGCCAGTGAGAACCTGGAGGGGAGCTACCCAGGGCATTATTCAAGGGCCAGAGGGCAGCTTGGGTGTCCTCACTGTGGGGGGCCTGGCTCCTCTCATACCCCAGCAGGGCATCTTCTTTGAGGAGTCAGTACAGATCCTCCAAGACTTACCTGGAAGGAGACACCCCAGTGAGGGATGGAGCTCCCTAGCTTCGTGTCCTCAGAGATCCTTCAGGTTCTGAGCGTTGAGCTCAGGAACAGGAGGATTTAAGATAGGCCTCACATGCCTTCCCATGAACCCTGACACCTTGTTTCTGAGCCAAGTCAGTGACGAATGTCCCTTGTGATAGCCGCGGCTTTTGATGAAGGTGGCTTTGGGAACAGAGTGAGGGGAAACTGGGTGGCCTTTCTGCATCCCCAGAGAGGCTATCTAGGATCATTCTAATCTCTGCTAGACATTTTTCCCACAGATACATAATGGATTATTCATTCTATTCCAAGGCATGCTGGAGATGAGAAATTTCATAATGTGCTTAATGCCCTGGTGAAGCGAATTGCGTCTACTCTCCTGGCTGTTAGAGATAGGGAACAGCTCATACTCTCTTGGAGCAGTTGCTTGGAATTTTCTACCCTTTGAACATTAGTGTGAATTTCGTTTAAAGTCTCATTGTCTAAGACCTTTTCCAAATGGCTGACAGCTCAGTACAAAGCATACCCGATTAGTGTTGTTTAGTATTCTTCCCTGTAGATCTTCAGTTGACTATTTTCTGAAAACAATGTATAAAGCTGCAGGTCAAACTTGTTTTTGTGTCATCTGAAGGGGAACTAACAGTTGCTTCCCCCATGTTCTGCACCCACGCAGGCCATCTTCTTGGTGGGTCTTGCTCTTTTCCTCTAGCCAAGGGAGGCTCTGCTGGCTATGGCCCACCCCGGGCAGTGTTTCAGTTTGAGATGGGGAATGCAGAGCTTCATTCTTGTCCTTGTTTACATGCAAACTATTCTATTTCTGTTCTGTATTGGGAGAGAGTTTATAATCCACACTGCTGCTGTCTTCTCTTATTTCCCCCTAAATGTCCATGTTGTATATGCGTGATGGGGGGTGGTGGTAAGAGGCACGGAGAAGAGGGGGAGGACAGAAGAGAAATGGCATCTCTGAATTTTCTACTTCCTGTTGAAATCAACACAGAAAATTGTCCATATCATATACAATTAAACGAATTATCACAAATTTGTGTGAACACATTGAGGTTGAAAAACAGAACATTGTTTGCACCTTTGGAAACCCCTCCAATTACAATCCCCCTTTCTCCTCTCCGGAGGTAGCCATTACACTGACCTTTAACCCCATGGTTAAACTTCCTCTGCTTTTGAACTTCAGGCAAATGCAATAGGACACTATGCTGTTGTATCTGGCATCTTTTCCTCAGGGTTATGTTTGTGAGATTCATCTATGTGGTTGCCCTGGGATGTTGTTCATTGATTTTCATTACTGTGTAGAATTCTATTGCTATCATACCGTGGCTTATTGTTTATGCAGCCCCATATTAACATGCCTTTGGGTTTCTTTTTGTTTTCAGCTGTTGCATATTCGGCTGTGAACATTTTGTACATTTCCTGGTAGATGTATGTATGCATTTCTGTTAAGTAATTCCTAAAAATGGAATAACTGGGTCATAGGATAGGTACATGTTCAGCTTTATTAGAAACTGTTGAATAGTTTTCTAAAGTGGCTTTAACAGTTTATACTCCTACCAGCAGTGTGTGAATGTTCCAACTGCTCTGCGTCCTCGCATTTTCAGTCTTTTTGGTTTTAGCCTTCTAGTTTGTGTGACGTGGTCTCTCATTTGGATTTCTCTGATAGCTAATGTAGTTGAGCCCCTTTTCATGTGTTTAATGGTCAGTTGGCTATCTTTTTTGTGTGTGTGTGTGAAGTATCTATTCAAGTCTTGGGCCCATTATTCCATTGGTTTGTCTGTATTTTTGTGATTGATTTATAGGAATTCTTTATAGATTCTGGGTAGGAAACTTTTGTTGGTTATGTGTGTTCCCAACCATCACTTAAGCTTTTGTTTTTATAGACAGGGTCTCACTGCATTACTGAGGCTGGACTTGAACTCCTGGACTTAAGTGATCCTTCTGCCTTAGCTTCTTGAGTCACTGGGACTATAGGCATATGCCACTATGCCTAGCTCCTTAAGCTTTTAATGTGCCCAGAGAAAATCTAACAGGTTTACTGTAGGACACCCCGACCCTCAGCACACACAGCACAGTCTAATAATATGGTTTCCCACTAAGCATTCAGTGAGCATGGCTGGCTTAGGATTTAACCATCTGCCTCCTCTTTTCTCATATTGGCTTGTGACAGAAAGCCCTTTCCTCTTGATATGCAGGGTCCTTGTGGGTGCTCCAAAGGCAGATTCCAAATACAGCACATCAGTGAAGTCCCCTGGGGCTGTGTTTAAATGCCGGGTTCATACCAATCCTGACCGGAGATGCACCGAATTGGATATGGCTCGAGGTGAGTGGACATCACTGCCAAGGTGGAAATGAGTTCTGCACTTGGTCTTTTTCTTTCTAGTGTGGCTTGATCATTCATACACTCTATCCATCCATTATTTTTCTCTCCCTCCCTCCCTCTAACAAATATATATTTAGTACCTATTAGTTTTTAAACACTGGATACACTAGTGAGCAAAATGGACAAGGATAAATTAGTGGACGAAAGAGATACTAAAACAAATAATTAAGCGAGAGAAGGGAAGGTGGTAGATGGTCCTTCTGATCTAGACTGGAGGGTCAGGAAAGGCCTCTGGGGGCTCTTTCCACATGATTAGAAGGATGCATTGTGGCTGGCTGGGCAGGTACAGGAGGCAGAAACTCCAGGCAGAGATTGTGCCTCTCTGAAGTACAGAGTAAGGACAGCATAACTATGGTGCTGTGTGTGGGGATAGTGGGAGCAGAACAGGTCAGCAAGGTAGGCAGGGGCTGTATCACACAGGGCCTGGTGGGCAAGGGTAGGGTGTTAGGATTTTATTTTCTGCACAAAGGTGGAGGCTATTGCAATAAATTTTAGATTTTAGATTTTAAGTAATGAGAGATGTGATCAGATGAATGGTTTGAAAAGCTCACTTTTGTCTAGTGGGAAATACAGCATCTTTGGAATCAGCTGGATCTGCCTGGATTCAAAGCCCACATGGGAGTTATTGGGAATGTCCTGTAGCCTCTTAAGCCTCAGTTTCCTCACCTATAAATTCAAGACTAAGATAAGTAACCTCATGAGAATGGCCTTGCGAGGATTAAGTGAGAGAACGGGTGAGATGTGCTCAGTACACAGGAGACACTCAAAAAATAGGACCTTTCTCAGCACACTTATCACTTCAGATCCTTTCCCATCAAGATCTTCTAATCACTGTTATTTTATGATAAATATTTGTCATGATTTTCTTTAGCAGAAGAGAAGAGGCATCCATGGTGTTCTGTAGAGCCCCTCAAAATGATTGGCTTATGAGCTGTTTATAACTGGTGCAGAACAAATAGAGGCACTTTCCTCAGAACACAAATCAATGCATTGCTTCCTTCACGGAGAAAGTCTTGCTATATAAAAGACAATTAGCTGCCTTAAATAGGGTACAATGCATAGCAATGGAGTTGAGTTACATTTGGTTACAAGTTCCTTATTTCCTCATGGGTAACAAACATTTGGGCTGTGGACAACCTTTTCAAAAGAAGCAAGCAGAACATCATTCCTCAACCCAAGTTGGGCTATTCTCTTTTTATTCCAGGGAAGAATCGGGGCATGCCTTGTGGAAAGACCTGCCGGGAAGACCGGGATGATGAGTGGATGGGGGTGAGCCTGGCCCGGCAGCCCAAGGCTGATGGCCAAGTGTTGGTAAGGCCTCTGGGGGTGCCATGGGACAGGGTGGTGCTCTGAGAATGAATGACTTTGATCCCTCAGGAAAGCTGCATGGCATGTGATAAGGGCATGGCTTTGAGGTTGCTCCTTCTGGACGGCTGCTTAGACACATAGCTTATCTTTTAATTATATTTTCTTTATCTGTCAGATGTTAAGAATGTTTGTCCAAGGGTGCTGAGATGTGGCTATTGCAAAGGGGCAAATAAAATATATGTGAAAAGTACTTTGTAAATCTCATTCATTACATAACTTGTGTGTGTGTGTGTCTTTTTAAGTCGAGGTATAGTTTACACAAGATAACACAAATCTTAAGATTACGGTCTGTGTTTTGACATTTGTACACACCTGTGTAACTATTACCCCTACCAAGACATAGACTATTTCCATCATCCGAAAAAATTCTCTTATATCCCTTTCCCATTGACTCTTCTTACCCCCGAGACAACCACTGCTATGATTTGCATTTCCAGTTATTACTGTTGCTTTTTCTACAACTTCAGGTCAACAGAATCCTACAGCGTGTGCTCTTGTGTCAGTTTTTTTTTTTTTTTTTGAGACGGAGCCTCAAGCTATCCCCCTGGGTAGAGTGCCATGGCATCACAGCTCATAGCAACCTCCAACTCCTGGGCTCAAGAAAGTCTCCTGCCTCCGCCTCCCAAGTAGCTGGGACCACAGGCGCCTGCCACAACGTCCAGCCATTTTTTTTTTTTTTTTGGTTGCAGC